>JASSRZ010000006.1:6625853-6651163 GCA_032164315.1 Malacoctenus gilli | reverse complement strand
GTGTGTGTGTGTGTGTGTGTGTGTGTGTGTGTGTGTGTGTGTGTGTGTGTGTGTGTGTGTGTGTGTGTGTGTAGGATACACTATCCGTTACCTCTGCCCTATATGGGTAAGCCTGACCCGGCCGCCCTGCAGAAGGAGATCAGAGCCCTCCGCGCTGAGCTCAGCAGTCTCACTTCCCACGGGGTCAAACAGTCTGCAGATCGTGAAATCCAGGCGCTCCGATCAGAGTGAGTAACATTCCCGATCTCCGATGGCAGTGGCATAATTGGATGCGTGCCGTTCTTGATGTCTCTTCCTGTTTTGTTTCGAAAGGCTGATTCTGGTAAAGGAAGAGAAGGAGGCCTTATCCAAGGTGCTGGAGCAGGTGCAGATGGGCGGGAGCGGCGCGGCGCTGGGGCGGGACGAGTGGCGAATCCGAGACACGGTGAGAACGCTGGAAGAGCAGCTGGTCAAAGAGAGGGCCAAAAATCAGCGATCGACCAGCAAGAGGTGCCTGGAGCAGCGACTCCTGATAGAACAGGTGGGGAGGGGAGGGGGATCAACTTCAGGAAAAATTCGAGATCGCTTCTTTGATTCTCAGCCGGTCTAACCTTCGCTTCTCGCTGTCGTCTCCAGTTGGAGGAGCTGAGAGCATCCGAGTGTGCTCTCCGCGTCCGCGTCAAGAGTCTCACCAATGAGCTGGCAATGCTACGGAGAGGGTTAGACAATCTAAGCGTGTACTATATCTTTACTTTCTCTCTTTTTTTCCACTTACACTCATTTTAAACAAACCGTTTGAGCCTGATGTTTGTCATTGAGAGCTGCTTGCCGTGTGCCCGCAGCAGAGTGACTCCGGTGTCTGGTCACTCTCGAGTCGACGGGGAAATCTACCGCTCCCTTTCTCGCGAGAGAAGACCTGGCTACGGGATCGTCAGGGCTCGCTCGGGGTCGCGGGAACGGGCGGAGGACCGGGGTCAAAGGTCAATGGAAAGAGGGAGGAGAGCGGACTCCTCGGGACCTCGAGCTCGCATCCCCAGGCCGTCGCCTTCTCCCACCGGTACTGCTGTTGTTTCAATCGGTCAGTCGCCCATCAGAGATGAGTCCAACTCATAACGTGGAGGCGCTCCCATGTCTGCAGGGTCTCGGGTGGGGCGCTTTGACCCAACGGCATACATCCAGGACCGCCAGCGTCGACAGAAAGAAGCAGAACTCAAAAAGTTTGTCTTTTTATTCTCATTTTGGCAGCTGCAGAGCGAAAGAAATGGGTGTAAATACTGTCGACGTTCCTCTTCCTGTTTTCCCCGTGGCAGACAGAGGAAGGTGCGAAGGGACCTGCTGACGTCACCCATCGTCGCCGAGAGGGGCCGCTCCCGCTCCAGAGAGGCTTTTCCCCAGGTGGTCTGCTCAGGCAGCAGAGGCAGGAGTCTGTCTGTGGAGCGCAGAGGGAGCAGGAACTCCTCTGAAAGCTCATTAGTGGATATGGATGAAGTGGCCAGAACGCTGTCCAGGTGATTGCAGGAGACAACAGGCTTTGTTGGCTCATTTTTTTGTCTGTTTCACCTTTCTAATTTCCTTTTTTTTCCCCCTGTGATCACAGAGGCAGGAAACAGATTTACAACGGACCCAGCGTGGTGAGGAATTGATGCTCCTGTCACTTTCTCTTTGTGAATGAATATGTGTCGAGTTTGAGGTTTGTTGTTGTATTCGTTCTTCTCGCCCAAATCCTCGAATACATGTAACTCCTTTAAACAACAATATAGCTCTGCGGCACAGAGGAATAAATCCCTGTCTTGGAACCTTCAGCTATTTAAGCAGCACTTGTTGGCGGATCATCAAAATGCAGAAAACTCCAAATTTGTTTCATCTCTCCTCTTGCAGTCTCGAGGTGGTCTTTTAACCAGGAAGCAGTTATGCAGCACCCCGACACACTGGAGTAAAGACAAAGGTGAGCATGCTTTTATTGACATTGTTCCATTTAGGTTTTTAGTGCTAAAATAAACATGTCTTAATTGTCATTTTCTCAATTTGACCCCCCAGAGAGCTCCATCGACACAGGTGTTGAGCTGTCGGAGATCGATGCCAGGCTGCAGGCCCTCCAGGAGTACATGAGGGATTTGGACACTGGACACTAAGCACAAGTCACAACACTGATGTGTGACCGTGCGCTCAAGCCATCAGACTGTGTTCTTGTTGGGAATCCGTAGAGCACATGTGGAATCAGACCAAAGCGTGTGTGTGGTCATGGCCGAAGCGACATCGTCTCTATGGAGGCCACGAAACTACAGCCATCACTGTGAAGGTCATTGGACAGCATTTCGTCGACAAAACTGAATTATTTTGATTTATTTATAAATGTAAATGTGTTTATTTTTCATGTCTCCCAATATTGTTTTTACATGTAAATATGTGATCCGACACGGAAGCTGTTTGTATTTTTTATCTTTATGTTTTTATTCATTTGCAATGTGGTTTTTATGGCGATCAGCCTCTCTTCATGGTCACCAGTTTCGACAGATGCCAAACACGGGACCCGATTTTCTTCCCCAAACTAATTTGAACCCTTTAAACAACCATTCAGTCATTAAAGCGTCGAAATGCCCCTCAAAGCTGCTTCAGAAGCATCAGTCGAGGTGCGAAAGACCCACCAGTGAGCCTGACGCGGCTCGTCAACCGTTTCCTTCCCGCTGCACGACGATGCTTCCCTCCAGCTTCTACTACAAGAAGTAACAGACTTCACACACCAGTGGTCATCACTCTCGTCAAATCTTCTGCCGCCACGTTTTTTTCCCAAAAGAAAATGTTTCCCTTTGAACCTCGAGCTCGTCGAGCCACAGAGCCCGTTACGGCTTAACTGTTCCCCCCTCGCTATCCCCTTCCAGGGGTATCCTAAAGTCCGGCTTATGGTATTAAAGGGGACCTTCATGACACACGACGGCGTGTCGGAGGATTAATTGAGGCCAAGTGTCAAAGAACAACGATCGCGCTTCGGGAAAAGTCGAGCCCGGTTCGAGCGCGGGTCGGCGTCTCCGCCCGCTTGATCCAGCGGCGGCTTAACGGACGGAAGCTGGACTGACTTGTTTGAGGGATGGGATGAACAGAAGGCTGCACAAAGGACGGACTGGTAGAAGATGGAGGAGGATTTGCCTTAACTATGGAACATAAGAAGCTGGCTTGGGGGGGGGGAGCAAAGAGGATAACAGGTCCCCTTTTAATCCATATCTGCATAACGGAGCAATACTCGTACTCGCTCGCCGTATGACGCGACTGATCTGTCATGACCGTTTCATGACAAATGCCAAATGTCTTGACTTCACGACTGTTAGCGATCCTTTTTCCTATGTGGTGCATTTTTTTTTCTACCTCCTCCAAATATAATTTATAAGAAAGCATAACACATGTGCAGACTTCATTTTTCCGCTTGCTTGAGTGCACGCCGCCTTCCCTCGCTCCGTGTCAGTTGGTGTGGAGCTCCAAGGGGAGCCGGGAGACCATCAAGCATTGCAGCTGGTTCGCTTTTTTTTATTAACTCAAACTTTGGGGCACTGAAGGTTTAAAGAAAATGTTTAATTTATACTGTAAATTTCAGTTGTTAGACGTTTGACACAAAGACACCGTACAGTCTGAGATCAGCTAAATACAAAACAACCTCCCTCCCAAAAAACCTAAAAATTACATGGCGTCAGGTTTTTTCTACTCAACGTTGCTTTAAACAAAAAAACAACTTTACATTCACTTAGCTCATAGTGCAATGTCTAAATAAGGCCATTCATATGTGGTGAGGAACCCGAGCGTTGTTCCGGTTCAGCTCTGCGCCGGCGGCTGCCGTGAAGTCGTGGCTGCCTGCATCCCCTCGGTCCTTCGGCTGTTCAGGATGGCCTGAATGCTGAGGGTCAGCTAGAAGGGGGAAGGGGGGGAGGCAGACAGAGGCATGAGAAGGCGACTCGCACACACATGGAGACGGAGGGAAGGTGCCGCTGTGAGCACGACGTACCGTTTGTTGCTGCGTGAGAGCGTCCCTGTAAACGGTTTGTATGTGCGCCTGCCTCTTCTGGTCCAGATATAGCCACTCCTGAGCTTTGGTCTCCAGCTCAGCAGCGGCGCAGTTCGGATACTGCTGCCGCTGTGGCACAAACAGAGAGAGAAGGTGAAATACTGAAAAAAGAGTCAGATATACGACAGCTTTAAACTCCTCATTTATGTGGAGGAGTGAAATGGGAGAATTCAGGGGTTTTGGGGACGTTTCTCTGTAGAAAAACACAGTCGGTCACCAAGAACTGGCCACGGTCACTCACGATGTGCAACATGTACTCCTCAATAGTGTGAGACTTCATCTTCTGCAGGGCCTGGAAAGCCTTCGTTGCATTCATTCTGGTCTGGTTGAGCATGTTCTGCGGAAACATCCACAAGTACAGCGTTTCAACACCAACACCTGAATCGTTCCAAAAAGTTCTGGATTGTCCCGTTCATTCGTACCAGGAGCTCTTCGTTGCTCTTCATGTGCAGGACGGTGGCGCTGGAGGTGTTGGGAAGCTTAGCCAAGTTGGACTGTAACAAAAACAAGAATTCAGTGAGTAAAGTAGGAGGTACACTTGGGGAAATCTTTGCTTTTGACGCGCGTTCACACGCGAGTCTGCACCTCGGCTTCATACTCGTCCCATGCCGCTTTGCGTTCTGCCTCGCTGAGCTCTTCCTCTTGCTTGTGGTCCAGCAAGGATTCATGCTCATGGTAGGAAACTATCTGGTCTTTGCATGTTTGCAAAAGTTCCACAAGAATCATGTCCTAAAGAGGCAGACACGGCACGTTACAGCACACGCAGCTCTCGCGGCGTCCCGGTCGATATCAAGCCACACGGACGGGACGTCACCTTTGGCAAAACGGAGGTGGGCCTCTTGCTTTTCCTGGAGTTCGGGTTGTCCAGCATGTCCGGCTCGAACCTGTAGAGCTCGGTGAGCTCGGACAGAGTGAAGTGTCTCTCGATCTGGTGCTGATCCACCACTCTGGAGGACAGCGACTGCTTGGTCACCTGGCGGTCGTAAATCTTCTCCTCCATCGTGCCCTGATGATCCGAGCCACCGTTCCGTCATTTCGTTCGGCGGAGACGAGAACCCAGCCCCGGAAAGCATTTTGAACTCGAGCCTACCTGAGCCAAGAAGCGGTACACGTACACGTTTTTGAGCTGACCGAAGCGGTACACTCTGTAAATGCTCTGCACGTCGTACGAGGGGTTCCATGACGCGTCAAAAATGATGACCCGGTTGGCCGCCACCAGGTTGATCCCGAGCGAGCCTGCCCTCGTGGAGATGAGAAACAACCGGCCACTGAAGGGGACAGATCAGAGGAAAAACTCCGTCAGGGCTGACCAGCTTCGTGCCTTAATTTTCATTCCCATTCATGTGAGACATGCGAAGGTCAGACCGGCTATTGGACTCCTTGTTAAAGTCATCTGCCCATTTCTTCCTGAGAATGGCACTGGTGGAGCCATCAAGACGGAAGTAGTCCAGATCTTTGATCCAGCTCCTCGCTGTTAAAACAAGGACACGCAGCCATGTAAATATCAATCCAAACCAAGTGAGACTAAATCAGTGTTAAAGTATAAGCCAAGAGTACCTTTGACTGACGATTGGTCCCTGTGACGGTGAAAGTCTCCAAGGAAACTTTCAATCAGGTTCAGTGAGATCAGAGACTGACTGAAGAGGAGCCTAAAAACGCACAAACAGAGCGAGAAGCATCCCGTGGTCACACGAGAGTCCGAGTCAGCGTCTGCGGATCGCACGGGAGATGACGTACACTTTGTCTCCGACATCTTCGGCCATTCTGAGGACCTCGAACAGGAGCACCAATTTGCCGGAGTGCTCCAGGACCTTGGCGTCGCTGTCGGACAGCAGGCTCCTGTACCAGCCTCCGTTTGGCCGCGCGCTGCTGGACGCGTTCTCCCCTGCTCAGGATCAGACACAAATGAGACGCATGACTGAATAACCGACAGGCCGTGGTGTGGGCCAAGTGTCCGACATCGGTACCTTGGTCCGAGGAATCAGCTCCGAGCACATCGGTTGCTGCTGTGCTGGTATTCACTTCTCTGCCTTGGTTTTCTTTCAGCGGACTACAGCAGCAAAAAACAATCGTTTTGGACTGCATAAATTTACTGTTGGATATCTGACAGTATTTGAGCGTCCTCTGCAGCTACTTGGGGGGTCAACGAGGATCAGTTTGAGTCTTACCTGCGAGACCCTGAGGCCACCACAGCTGCTGTTTGACCTTGCTGCTTCTTTGAGTTAGAAAGAGACAGAAAATAGCGTGCATGTTCATGAAAACGTTGCATTAAACTAAGAAAGAAAACACATGCATTCGTGATACACCAATCAATAGATTTTTTTACCTTGTTTGCTCTGTTGATGTGGCTCAAGTGAACGCACCACGGATGAGTCCAAATGCGGCCGAGCACTTGAAAGTCTTTGAACAGGTTTGCCGACATCTTTTTTCTCTCGTCTGTCGCAGAGTTTATGGCTGGAGGGGAAAACGAAGCCGACACCTCAGCATGAAGTCGGGCGGACTCTGGAGACGGAGAAATTCGCCAGAAGCAGCGAAGACGGACCGTTACCTGTGATGTGATCCAGGTAGTAGCGGTACAGCTTGAACTGCAGCGGCGACACCCTCACAGCCAGCACGTACTCGTATTTGGGGGGCAGAAACTGGGTCAGCACTGAGTAGTCTCTCCTCTGAGACAGAAAAGAAAAGAGCGAGCAGATTTGGAAATAAACAAAACGATGCAAACTAACTGCAACCAGCAGTGGTTCTTCTTTTCACTCCCTCTCTCACCTGCACGCAGCCGTTCAGCATTGCATGGAGCACATGCGCTCGCTTCTTCATGACGCGCACGTCCTTCGGCGTGGAGTCGGCGCACTGGCCGTTCTGTATGGGGTTGATGAAACGGTTCCTGAACTCGCTCAGAGAGCCCAGAAGGTTCTTCTTGATGAAGTTCACCATGCAGTGGTCTGAAGAAGCAAAACACGACTCTCACACTGTTCAAGATAAAATGTCTTGTCTGTTTTGCGAGTAATGATGGGAGGTCTTTTCTCAGTGGGTTTTGGGTTGGAACAGGTGCTTTCGTGCATCCATCAGAGCCTGATCTAAAGGCCTGTGATTGTGCAGCACTGAGGAGGACTTACACTCGACCAGGTTGTTCTGCAGCGGGGTCCCAGTCAGCACCACTCTCCTTTGGGTCCTAATGTTGTTCAGAACTTGTGAGATGTTGGACTTTTCGTTGCGCAGGATGTGTCCCTCGTCGCAAACCACAAAGTCGGGACCTGAAACAAACAGCACGTGCTTCCTCACAAGCCAAGACGAATCAGATCGATCTTAACTGGTTAACAGCTTCACGGCTTCATCACCGCACCAGGGTCCACCAACAGTTTCTTGATATCTGCCTTCCACTCTTCATTTGTGATGTTTTTCGCCTGGGACAGGGTGCGGTACATCTCGTAGCCTATGATCATCACACCTCCGTCGCTCTGCCACCTCCGCAGGTCTTGGAGGCGGCTGAAGGGAAGCTTCTTGCTCGTCTGTTCTGAAACCTGCACCAGAATTGTGGGAAGATGCTCAAACGGAAAACGACAGACTGAAGCCATGGAGTCGATCGTTTCTATCCGCCACTGACCTTGACCTTATCCCCACCCGTGTTGGCCTGCCACTTCTTGAACTCGCTGACCCAGTTCAGGATTGTGTTGAGAGGACAGACAACCAGGGCGGTTCTGAAGTTGAGGTTTTTGGACAGCAGCACAGTGTGGAGGAATGCTACCACCTAGAGAATGAGACAACAGAGGGGTTGGACGAACCACCTTAAAAATTACAACACGTTCGGCTACATTACGAGGCTTCTTTGGACTGTAAAAAGACACTGGAGAATCAGAGGTAAACACAACCACAGGGAGAAAACACCAAGCACAAACGCGAAGCATCTGGAGCCCAGAGACGGTGCGGTATCACTAATGAGACAAGGTGCAGACTTGAACCCTGTGCCTGACCTGCATGCATCTCTACCTGCAGTGACTTTCCAAGGCCCATGCAGTGAGCCAGTATACAGCCGGATCCAGGAGACGAGTTCGCCTTCTTCACGGACTCGCAGCAGCTGTCCCAAATAAACTGAACTCCTGTCAAATCAGTACATGTTAATGGACGGTTTTCCACGTAGCATCCGAGTGATGCATTCAAACCCAGGACATTGTGAAACACTGTTGAGCAAAATCTCTTAATGACGTGCAGCAAATACATTGATGGATGGACGTGTCAAAATGTGCCAAAGAGAAGAAGCAGCATCAAACGATGGGCACAAACGCACCGTCCACCTGGTGTGGCTTCAGGTTGGTCACCAGGTTCCTGTGCACCTGAACTAAAGGCGCCTTGGTCTCCTCATCCTGGTCCAGCACCAGCTTGGTCGTGATTGGACCCGTCGCCTGAGGCAACTCAATCACCTGGGAAACGACGACGGACAGTCAGTCTTGTTCGTCACTCCCCTCAACAGAAGGGTTCGATAAAACGTGTCTGTATCTCAATTAAATCTCCTGTGTTTAGAATCGTTAATTAACAAAACCATCCTCTTTGAATACCCACTGTAGTCCCGGCAGTGACGTGTACTGTACCTCTCTCATGTCCTCCATCTGTTGGTCCCGATTTGCCAGTCGTTTGCACCTCTCCTCCTCCGCTCTGAGGGCCTCCTGCGTTTCCACACGGAGGTCCTCGTCGTCGATGATTTTGCGGATCTTTTTGCGTCCTTTTGGAGTGCCTTTGTCGCTGGTCCTCTCCTGGAAATCTTCTTTGCCGCTCTGGTCGGGGACGAGACGGTGTGGACGTTAGGAGAGACGGGGTGAGGCCGCGCGGGTCAGCGGGACCAGCGGATCGGCTGGTACCTTTTCGTCGCTGGAGTCTGACAACCAAATGCAGGGCACTTCTCTGGAGGAGGCATCGTTCTCCCCTGTGGGCGAGCTGCGGGGAGGAGTGAAAGTGGACCACAAACTGAAGTTGACTCATTAAGACCACAGTTAGAGCTCGAGCGAGGAAAAAGTGTATTATTTAACACCACGAGCCGAGGAAAAACTACCTTTTTTGTTTATCTTCGTCCCCTTCATCCTCCGACAGGCTCAGTTCCTCCAACATGCCGTCTTCCTCCAAAGCCTCTTCCTCCAAATCATCATCCTCACTATCGGCTTGACACAAATCAGAATCAAACATTAGAAGCAAGGAAAGTCTCCTCTCGTCCTGCCGAGGAGCATCAACCTGCCGCAGGACCACGTACAGCTGGAGCGTGTCCTGCCGACTCGGTTCTTGCTCCTCCTCCGCCTCCTTCCTTCCGCCTCGGGCCCCGGCTGCTCGGTGTCCCCGTCCAAGGTGAGTTTGTGGCGGAGGAGGTGGTGCCTGGTTCCAAAGGCGTCGTCGTCGTCGTCGTCAGACGAGAGAGCAGGCGACTCCGGCGTCGAGTCTTCCTCTGGAGCAAAGCGAAACTCATCATTACCCTCGTAGACAGAGGGGTGAAATATAAAGAGAGAGAGGCTCCAGCCACCAGCTAAACTTCATACTACTGAGGAAACAAATTCATCAATCACACAAAAAACCTTCAAAAGCTTGTGCTTATGGAGGACTGCACAAGGGAAGAATTGTGGGAGAACATGACTTACCCGTTCCTCCTCCTCCTCCTCCTCCTCCTCCACAATCCTCGTCTCCTCCCGTCTCCACCGAGCTCTCCTCCAGCTCCGTTTCGTCGTCCGAGAAGATCTCGTCACCCGAGGAGTAGTTGGCTTTAATTTGGGCCAACAGAATTTTCTTAGCGATTCTTTCAAAAGTAGAAAAAAAAGGGAAAAGGCACCTAAGGATCATTTCACGGTCAGGGACATCATCATCTTCAGCTGGATATTGATACACTTCAAGGTGAAAATACAAAGAAACCACCAAATTCGGGGGACATGGGTTTAGCTGGTACAGCCAACACTCCTTGTGACAGAAACACTATCACTCCCGCCCCCCCCCCCCCCCCAACCGATGCACCGACTGAAGCAGTGAGAGTCAAGTCAAAGCCCTGAAAGACGCAGACATTCAAGACACAAGCGAGGAGTAAAAGATAAAAGGAGACGGAGGATTTTTACAGAGTCAGAATTTATTAGAAAAACATGAATTCTTCACTGAAAAAAAACAGCACATTTTCATTTCTCTCCGGTAGCTTTTCTTTGGAAAACAGGGAGCTTTTTTTTGTCCTGTAATTCCTGCTTCTTTTGCTTGAACCACCAAACAAAATTGGTTCTCTGAACACATTCTTTGAACTGTGACAGCTTCGATATCGGCCCTTTTGGGCCGATGAGAAGACAACATTATTCATACGACGTCGGGTAAAACGAACTCCTTGGGATACAAAAAGAGAAACAGTGAAGACTGTACAGATTCACCTGGAACAAGAATGTTCACGCCTACTATCCGATTCCTTCGCACTCGAGCAAAGCAGAATATAAACATGGCAGTGAAAGAGGTTGAAAAGTGGGTTTTAAGCAGGCAATGGGACAAACAGGAGCCACCTAAGTCATACTGACATCTGCTCCTGTTTGCCTGGAACACATCAAGAAACCAAAGGGGTTCACAAATGGCATGTTTTTATGGGTCTGACTCAGTTAATCTACAGTATCCCACGTCAAGTGTTTTTTTGTTTTTTTTTACTACAGTACGAAGATAGCGAACCACAGCAGCAGAGCTTTGACACGGACTTGATATGTTTTCAACTTGAAGGGAATAAATAAACAAACACTGAAGAAGTATTTTGTCACATTAGTCCGGCAATACTGCCACTGGCGAGAGCATGCTGGAATTCCAAAAAAAAAGGAAGAAGAAAAACAACGGACAAGTCTCTTCGAAGTTTCAGTCGACGAACTAGGGTGCAAACTCTACATTCCTGCTGACCATTTCTCTACAGCGACGAAAAAAAAAAGGCTTCAGGAAGATTAAAAGTGAGGTGAGGTGCATCTATTAGGCTACAAAATCCCAGTTTTAAGTGACTGTTGCCTAGCAGCACTGCATTCACTGCTGTACTGTCAGAAAATCCAACCTGGAAAAAAAACAAAACACGAGAGAAAAACATGGATATCATCAAAGGCATGAGGTGAGTTCATACCCCCTTTTTTTTTTTTTTTTTTTTGCATCTGAACAGTTGTCGTTTCACAGCCCACTCTCAATTCTCGCACTTACAAAGTTCCCAGTAAGAATTTGGAAGCACTGACCCACAACAAACGGTGTAACTCCGCATTGTCTCAGCGTTAACAGCAGCCGAAGTCTCGACCGGGAAACGCTTGAACGGTCAAACGATGACGAGAAGCGTAATCATTCGTTTTCATGGTCAGCAGTAATGCGTTCATGTCTCGGTAAGATTCCAAAGACAAGCAAACCGAACTCGGCCAAATGGATGGAAATTATGCCGACTGAGCCGTCTCTTGACAAAGAGTTCAGAGCTTTGCATGTATGACGACAACCGGACACAGCTGCTCCTCTCACTTTAACAGTAAAGTTGGTCACTGGGTACAGATCACACAGACAGTACAAACAAAGCTACAGAACAACCACAAGCACACACAGAAAAGCCGGAAAACCACAGTCTGACTGGCCGACTCTCGTCGGCGTCACTTCATCCCCCCGCAGAATCTGCTGTGTTGTGATGCAATAAGAAAAAAACTCAACTGAACTCCGTATTTGTGAGCTTGAAAGTTGTTGACCGCTAAACATTACTGTGTCAGATGTAAATAGGAGTTCCAGTTCTGAGCAGAAAACAGTAATTAAACTAGATATGAGAGACAGAATGATGATTAAAAAAACATGTTAACTCATGCTGCATGAAGATGAAGACAGGATGAAAGGTTTTAAATTCAATGTCAACATATAGAATAAGAACACAAGAAGACAGTTAACCCTCATTGTGTTTAAAGAAAAAGGGAGATTTTAAACTGAGGTTTTGCCACAAACATTTATCCTACAGCCCTTAGCGAAGCCGTTTATACAACAAATGTGTTGGACATGCACGTGTTCACCTGCTGCGACTGAAGGTCACAGCAGCTCAAAAGTCCTTAAGTTGTTTCAAGTTTATAGAGAAAAAGGGAGGGGGGGGGGAGGAGGAAGGGGAGGGAGTGAGAGAGAGCAGAGAGAGAGAGAGAAAGAGAAAGAAATTGTAAGAGAGAGAGAGCAAGAAAGTGAAAGTGAAAGAGAGATTGAGTGAGAGAGAGGAGAGAGAGAAAGAGAGAGATAGACAGAGAGAAAGAGAAAGTGAGTGAGACAGAGTCTCTGGCTGAAGGAGCATTTTGTCTTCATGTCTTTTTGGAGTCTCATTCATCGCTGTGGTCAAACAACAGGGTTGTGATTTTGAGGTTTAGTGCTTCTTATCGTCTCAATTGAGGATTTTATTTTCACATCTACATCAGTGAATTGTTGACTAGTTTGTTGACACCATTATGTAAAAGACATATCAAATAGAATTAATAGCCTGGATGTCAGGAGACATATCAATAAACCTTGGCGTTTATTATAACACCACAAAATTTTTTATCCCATTCATCCGGCTCAACAACAGACAGGATGGAGTGATTTTTGAATGTCACACAAGAACCCGTTAGTGAACAAAAACACCGAAAGTTCCTTTTGAATCAAGTGCGGCTGAAAAGCTTTTGAATCTATTTTAGTGCTGACAGAACTCAGGGGCTGAACAAAACAGATGTGAAGTGCATTTCTCTGGCAACGTTTTTATTCAGCTTAATGTTTCATTGAAAATCTAAAATTAGGTCACCTTTTTATACAGATGGCAGAGAGAACGAAACAGAACAACTGAGGGTGAAACAGCAGAAAGAAACCAAAACAGTGGAACATAAAAGGGGTCTCCAGACTGGCTAAAAAAATAGTTTGTGTGGTGAATTACACAAAAACTGTATTCCACCCTTGCATGTCGTGTGCATCTACTCCAAAGGTTTCGAGTATCATCCTTTACCTGTCAGTAATACTGAATTTACTCAGGAGTTGGTTGTGCATTCTGTAAAAACAGAAGACGCAGTTCTGTTCGTACGCTTGCTTTACAGTTCTATATTGCACCTCTTATTTACATTCTCACCACGGGGGGAAACAGACGTGTCCTGTGAGCACACGTAAACTCGTAAGGCAACGTTAGTTTGGTTCGCGGTTCCAATCACTTTGCACTTGCATTTTTTTTCCACAGTCAAAGTGAGACCCCCCTGCGATTGATTGCCCCCCCCCCCAATATACCAAAGAGAAAAATATATAAGCAGGATATAAATAGATTAGAAACCACTTAAAACTGCGTCTCTTCCATTTACATGTATAACAGTTCTCTCATTGTCGTGTGGACGCGCCCCGTCTGCTGCTCGTAGGGTCACAACACCAGTCTGAGAAAGGCTCAGTGATAGTCCACGGTTAAAAAAGAAAAAAAAAGAAGAAAAAAAAAATTCAGTATTGTCTTACACCGAGCCTCTAAAAAACGTATTTAATTGCCGGGTCTTGACTGCAGCTACGTTTAGGTCTCGTCTGAATGGACTGCAAGCGAGTCCGTATGACACGGGTGGTGTCAGAACGCCCACAAAGGTCAGGGTCTGAGGGCGCCGCCTTTCGTCCACACCTACGGTGTCTGACCAACTTTACACCCGAGCTTTTGGAACCGTACCTATTTTCTGGATCGTCATCGTCTTCGGCCGCCCAGGAGGGACCAGACTGGTCCTCATCTCCTACGAGACACACAAATAGCGAACTTTTAAAAGGGAAACAAAATAAACAAAAAAAACGACAGTGTGAGGTGGAAATTCACAAAATGACTCTGGTCAGAAAAGCAAGTAGCACTGACTTCAGGGGGAATGAATTAAAACCACATAATTGCAAATTAGCAAAAAAATGTGGATCATTTGAAGACTTTAAATTAGAAGACTTATTTTTTGAAGGAAAATGCAAATAAATGAACTGAGAGAAATTCATTGGCACCCTTTCCAAAGATTTGTCAACTTCTGAATAGATTTGTCACGTTTTGAAATTTTTTGCTAGTCATATTTTTGGCACCAAGGTTCCAGCTGGTAAGTTTAGAACTATCCGTTTTTGGGGGGGTTTTTTTGCTGAATGTGCGCTTTGCTTTTGCCCTATGAATGCGTCTCACCGCGCCTCTTCCTTTATTCAACGCTCCTGCACTTTAGACCATCAAAATGTGGAAAACAGTTCATCTTTTATTGAGAAATATGAACGAACAACATGCAAGTCTTGTGCAACCCCTGCCAAACGCTTGGCTTTTTCATTCCAGATCATAACAGAGAGGAAGTTTGCTTCTCCAGCAGTTAAGTTTCAACGGCTTTTACTCTTGTATGTTCGATGAACGTTGTTTGGTGTGATTTTTTATCACACTGCACTCCTCAAAGTGCACCAAACTGCCCGGTCGTGTCATGCTGCTGTGACAGCTGCTTGTTTGGGCCACTGATTTGCCAGGACCAGACTTTCGAAAAGTCAAGAAAGTGTGAGACGACAGCGTATTGCAGCGGTTACACAAACGCCGACAAAGTGAAATGAAGATGGCGTTCTCAATGTGGTCTGTTTCTGCTCTTTGGTGCTCCTGACAGTCCATCTGTGATTCACACGCTAGCTGGAGACCTGCATCTTCGAACGGACCAGAATTTGCTCGGCACCAGACTTCAGGGGAGATTTGGATGCTCGCCGAAACGAAGCGGAATTTCCAACAACACCGTTCTGATCCGTTAGAAGCAGGATCTGAAAGGTCCAAAGTGAATGCACTGGAAATGCATCAGAGGTCCTCTGATTTCCCCATTCGCTTGACATTTTAAATGCTCCTTTTAGGGGGCAGAAAAAATGGCCCCAAAAAGCCTGTAAGGAGTCTCCACACAGCATTAAAGCAGGTGGGGTGATATCATGATGCAACGGAATCCCACTGATCAGTGATTCACACGACCATCGAGCGGTAACCGAACCGAACCGCAGACATCGAGTTTTATGTCATAAATAAATCGACAAAATATATTTCACAAATTTTATTCTTGCCTTTTGTGCCATTTTTGTTGCAGTGTCGGCGTCCTTGGCCTTCGCTGAAAGAACCCTACTTGGTTTAGTCTGCGTCGTATGGTGCGGGCGGACACCAGCACCCCACATTTCTCCAGCTCAGCCTGAATCTCTTTAGAGGTCTTGTTGGGTGATCTTTCCACAAGCCGCACCAACAGACGCAGATAGTTCCCTTTGAGTCTCTTCTTATCTTCAAGTCCTGAAAGGATCTCAACAGTTTTATGACCGCAAAACTTCAAAATGGATTTTTAAAAAAAAAAATATATATATAATGACAAGGATTTCAAGATCTTCATGACGGCTTTGGTAGCCTTGAGAAACATTCGTTGCCTCTGATGCTTTCAGACAGCCACTGTGACTAATCAGCCTGCTTGATCTGGATAACACTTTCACTTCAACTGAAGCAAAGATGACACGTTGGGTGCTTTTATTTGTTTTGGGTTGATTATAAAAAAAAAAGGGTGCCAATGATTATTCCAGCCCAGAATCTGAGCCAGTGGTTTTGATAACACTACAGTATTTGTTGTAATTATACAATCAGTTCATTTGCATATTTGTACCCAAGATTTGCAATTTCTTTTACCCAGATATCAGAGGAGGAAGCAGTTTTGAAGAGAAATGCTCATCAACTTTCGTCATAACATAAACTTTGACTTCACATGACTGCCACTGTGCAAAGAATGAAATGGTCATGACATACAGCCATTGCATCTTCTCTGCCCAAGTCTGTCTACAGTGTTCTGTACACCATAAGTAACTGACTACCATCATAGGAAAATTGCAAAGATAAATCTTGATATCCTTGAAAGCATCAGAACACTCCTCTTCTTCGCTGTTCACCAATGATCACATTCATACATTGCCAAAGCAGATATGATACTGAAACTTATAGTCTCAGACCTTCATATTTCAAATAATGTGTGGCATTATTTACTTGTGAATCCTTGTAAAAAAAACAGAAACAAGACAAGATTCCAAACTGAGAATCTGCTGATAAACATGAAACTTACCAGATGATTGGTGGAATGCTGCTGCTCCATGCAGGGCCACGTCGTCAGTGATTGGCTTGATCTTCTGATCACTTCCGTGACTTGCAGAATCATCATCTTGGTCACCCTCACTTGAAGAGGAGGATGACTCCATCGGCTCGAGACGAGATTTGCTAGTCGATTTCCCAACCTGGAGCCTACTCTGCTTGCGGACTGCAGCTTTCTCCTGACTCTGGGTGAGGTGGGGCTTCCCTATCGACCGCACCGTGTTCAGGTGTTGGATTTTCTTCTGCGACTCCTGATTGTCACTCGACGAGTCGGATTCCTGCTCCATCATCTTGCGCTTCCGGCGCAGCTTCTCGGGTGACATGGGGCTGTTCTTGGTCAGCCAAAAGAGGCACTTCTTAGCCACTTTCGTTGGCGAGGCTTTGCCGCCATCTTCGTCGCTCTGAGCGTCATCTGAGCTCTGGGCCATAGCCGCTCGCTCAATCAGCGCGGCAGGGACTTCGTCCGAGTCGGAGTCATCTCTCGCCATGCTCAGGCTTTGCTCTTCGCTGTTTTTGGGAGCCGCAGAGTTGGAATTCTCCTCGGCATCAGAGTCACTGTCGCTCTCTCCTGCCGAGACAGACGGCTTGGTCTTTACATCACTTGGTCGACGTAAAGGAGTGGTCTTCACGCGAGGGGACCGTCTATTGCCTTGCTCCTCCTCTGAACAGTGCAACGTATTTGGGTTGTCGCTGCTTTTCTTGTCATCCACTTTAGCACGCGCGCCGTCAGTCACGTCATCCTGCGATACATGTTTTTCCATTGATTTCACGTCTTTTATGGGGAGTGCTTCCTCTTTTCTGGAGGGAATGTAGGATGGCTCAACTTCCATAGCAACAGGTGTAAGCTGGACCACCAACTTCTTTGTCATGTCGACTCCACCTTCAGGAGGCTTCAGGCCAGTCTTATGAGCGGTCTTACTGACACTGTGTGAAGTTGAATCTGCGTCCTTGTCGGGGAAGTTGCGTGAAGTTCTCTCGTCTATGAAGCCTTTGGAGTCCGAATCGTTATCCTCTAAATGTTCGGCGGCCAGTTTCTGCAAGTGACTCAGGCATCTTCCATCGGAGTTATCCAGCTCCATTTCAGCTTCCGTTTCAAGTGTATCAAATTCAGTACCGACAAACTTCTCCCAATGGCTTGGAGCGTCCAGGTCACTGAATTCCTCCTGGAGGCTCTCCTCCAGCGCTGCAAGAGATTTCCGCAGGCCTTTAACTACGGCCATGAATGAGGTCAGATACAGGTTGCGGACACCGGACGCTTGTTTGTTTGAGGTCACGGTGTGAATGAAATTGACAAATTCTTGGTTTAAGGCGTTCATCGAGTCCACTAAATGCTTGGCCTTTTTGGTAATGTCCTTTGGAACCTGCAGTGTGCTGTAGTTAAACACCACGTTCCCATCCATGCCAGTGTGATCCCATTTGTCCAAGGAAATGTTGTGTGACGAGTGAGGCAGCATGTGGTACAGTTCCGATTTGCCCGGCTCCACTCGGTTCCTCCTGGGCTGCTGCAGCAGGCGCTCGATGTTCTCTAGGACGTTGTCGCAAGCCACCACCAAGCCAGAGAGGGGCTCTGGGTTGCAGACGTAGCAGTACCACTTGCTCTCCAAAATGCCGGACAGCTCCTTCCTCCCCAAATTTCTCAGAATACACTTTTTGCAGAAAGCGTTACTACAGTAGTCGCAGCAGATCAAGTTGCCTCCTTCGGCGCACCACCTGCGAATGAGAGGGGACAGGAGCTTACCACCGACTGAAGACGATTGGATGGTTTGTGTCGTAGGTGAAATTCTACAACCTGTCCCACCTGCATTGCTCGTCCATGCCATCGCCATCCTTACTTATGTCATCACTGAGGTAATAATTGTAGCAAGACTGAGAAGAACAGAAGAGAAATTGGTTTTAATATGATAGATTGCATACTAATGGAACAAAATTTCTTCCAAATTTTGGGGTCCAAAACAGTATGTATAAAAACCAGGAATAAGAAAGTAAAAAAAAACACTTTTTGGTGATAATAGAAGTAACACGATTGTTACAAAGTTCAAGTGGGAACCCGTTGATTGACACGCTTGCATCTGAAGTGATCTGAATGAGCTGAGCTTGAGTTATGAGTTACTTCATACATGCAACATATAATGCCTGAATCATGCATAGCGACGAGTAGACACACCTTGCAAACGAGTACTTTCAAAACAGGATGCCGATGAATGGAATCTCTTCGGAAGTGGTTAACTTGTCGACCGCAAGCGGTACAACTCACAATTCCCACATGTTCACCTCCTAGAAAAAAACACAGCTTTAGGATTCGCGACAACATAATCATACTCAGAGTCATGATGGATTGCTTGCGTCAATAAACTACTGGTTAAAATACTGAAGCAGAACACATTAAAAGTAAAGAAATGAAAGACTTGACGATTTTGTTTGGCATTTTTTTCAGGTGGAGCACCAGTGAGCTCACTCACAAAGCTCATTTACCATCAAGCTGCATACTAATAAAAAACTGAAAGGAGCTGTAATACAACACAAATTTGCTGCTTGTTTTTACAACTGGAGTGATTGTTCAGTCAAAGCAATCAATCGACAAGAAGCCTGACAAGTGGCCTCTCTTCACGTGACATGTTAGAAGGAACCATTCTAAACACAGTCCAACAGAATCTGAACTCACAAAATGTCCAGGGTGCCACAGAAGCAAGTATGAAGTAAGGAGTCATTACAGCGGACACTGACCTCTACGTTTCCTTGAAAACTCTTTCCGCAGAACACACGTTTTCCGGCTGCGAAACTCTGGACCCCTGAAATCATCTCTTCCATTGTCCACTGGTTCAGGCCTCACTAACACAGTACCTATGGGGAGGGGGGGGGGGCAGTTTCTCAGTTACATGTGGTTAAGTAGTGAAAGAACAATTTATACACTGATGTTAATTCACCTCAGTCTTTGCAAGACAAACAAAGAGACGAAACCAGCGATTCTAGTTGTGTTAGATCAAGGGTGCAGCACATTCAGGGTTACCTTTGGGTAATCTCGTAACATCGAGGTGTCCATTTGCACTGGCTGATAGATCAAAGTCATCGCTCGCGTTTGAGTCACCAGACTCATCCAGTCCAGTGTGCTTCATGACAACCACTGGTTTTCTGTTGTATGGACACACAGAGTTCAAGAAATCAGAACAATTTGCCTGGCTTCAGTTATTGCAACTGTACAGACAGTTTCACAGCAACGCTCAGATATCAAGTTTACACTGTGTCCCATCACCAGTAAATACTTAAAAATGCTTGAAAAAAATCAAAATGAAAACAAGCAATCTTACCTTCTTGAATATTTTGTATTGATACCTCCCTGCAAATCAAGAAAGTCATGTTTTAATGTTTTGTGTACTAATGACAACTGAAAATTATTCAAACACAAAAAAAGAAAATATATTTATGGAAGAACAACAGGGCACAGTATAAAGTTTTACACTATCATGTCAGTGGCACGAATACTCCCTCCAAGGTGCAAAAAATCCAAACTAAATGTGGCTACAAGTGTTTTAATAACTTCTGTTACCTCTGCCAAAGTGTGTTCCGTTGAGTTTCCCACAGCACTGCTTCTGTGTGGCACACCTGCGAACACAAAATTTAAAAAAAAAAAGAAGAAAGAAGTTGTGAGGGTATGAAAGACTGAGCAAAATCTTTAGTTCCATCCATCATTAGAATAACAGTGCAGTACCATTGGTATCCTCAGAGGTAACTGTGCCATTGCTGTCTTCAACGGAGGAATGAGCCAGATACTCATGAAGCTTACTGACCAATACATTCAGTTTGCTCGGAGCCGCACTGCAAATAAAAAAAAAGATGCACGTCAATGGTCAGCACTTTGTAAGCTTAAGGCGTTTAGGGGGACGATCTAAACATTTCAAGAAAGACCTGCACACATGCTGTGATTCACTTTTCTATCTTAATCTATGACAACCTATTACACCTCATAAAGTCAGAAGTTAAATTGTTAACTGAAACTAAAGCAAATATACTAAATGCTATGATTTAAAATGACAAAGATTCTTTAATTTGTTTTAAAATGTTGATGGAAACACTAAATTAGGGTGGAATTGAGTACCTGGAGAGGCACATTACTTTATCATAATGTAACAATAAATGTACAGCGATTTAAAACATATACAAATATGACAAATCAGCCACTGGAAACACCACGTAGCATTCAACAGGTGTACAAAGTGTAACAAAGGATAAGATCGGTGAATTCAGGAGCTTTGATGGCTACGTCATTAGATTTTTTCAGTTGGAGCTATCGATTTGGGTCCTTCACACTAGCGGAGTCCAAGGCAATGTTTCATCTACTTCATATTTCACGTTATCTTTCTTTCCAGATGAAAGCTGTGATCATGACGTGACTTCCGAATACACCTTGACTATCACCTTTGTGTCGTGGATATTAGCTTAGCTGGTAGCTGTTTGAACGAATCTCGTCGTACATCAGCTGCTCGAAGGTTGAAACAGCGCAGTTTCAGAGAGCAGGCATTACCTCAGCGTCGCTGCAGACATATCGCACAGTAAGGAACACCCAAGTTCGTTCTTTCTCCCTATCCTCTCATGTTACCACGAAAATGGTAAAAGCAGCCAAAATATGGCGCTCAAACACCGCTTCACATCCTTAGGCAAAAACGGGCGGAGCTGGGGAGACGCTAATATGAAAACAAGTGAACGCTCATTTCTTCAACGCACTGTAAACAGCGCTCACCTCTGGCTGCTTACCGCCACCTGCTGTCATGGAGGAGAAACTGAAGTAACGCAGTATCCGTTTTACCCTTTTCCAGCAATTGTTCGTAGAAGCTTCCCCCGAACAATCACCCCCACAGTGAATAAAGTTTATATAGGAGGAACATAAGCTTATCCTTTCAGTTGCAAAGCTTTAGGAATTTGGGTTGATTCAAAGAAATGTTTGATGATTGACTTTTTAAAGTCTTTGGATGTTTCACAATTGCCAACAAAAAAGTGGAAGCTATTTTTTTTTATCGGGATGTCAATCATTTTTCAAGTCTATGGTTTAAAATCATTAGTTGGTTTAGGGCGTGTTTGTTGCCCCACACCGTCACCGCCCGACGGTGATGTCAGCGACAGGGCGGGGTTAACATTCCTGCTGGGTACTTTTGTCTCTACGTGGAGAGAGCAGGACTCTAAACTGGACGCTGTCTGGAATTTCAGGCGCACCGACAGAGTGAGTACCAATTTCCTGGCAACTTATTCAGCCCCTCAAACACTCACTGCTTGAGTTTATGTCCGTGGTGCTCTCTAAAATCACTATTTTATCTCCCGTTGCCCTCGGTGATGGCCGTTATCCTCCGTTTAGTGAGGCGGATTTGCAGGAGTAAACAGGGATAATTTCCTGCCTAAAAAAACTTACTTGTCTGTCGCTAGCCTGTTAGCGATAGCCACATCATTAGTACAGCTTTACCTTAAAAACACTGAACATTATCCACTGCTTTGCTGTTAGAGTTATTTTTGAACTCATAGAACTTGCTTTTACAATCCTTGAGGATAACGTACATATAACTGATGAAATAAGTGAGCGCCTGAAGATAAAACTAAAATAATTTGTGACTCTTCGCATGTTTATTTCGTAGTTCTTCGGAAGTTTTAACATGAAATCTACGTATTCGTGGACTTTAGAAAAATATTCCCTAGTTGGGGAAAAAAAACAACAAAAAAGTCGTTGCTCGCTGTAAGTGGGACAGGACCATCCTATACCAGCACATCGCTGCTCACCGGAGGAAAGCGTAAAGGTGGAGCCAGGACTGGTTTTTGGAGGATCATGCCGGTGTACAAGCTCGGCATAAACGACCCATACATGAGAGCGCTCACTCGCGGTTCACGCACACGCTGTCGCCCATGGGTAATAGATCTTTTGTTGTGCCAAGTGTGTGCAATCCCAGTGTTTGCTGTTCTGGTGACAGCTTGTGTTTACTCCTGTTGACATGGCATACGATGCTGGTAAATGTGTTACTCTCTATTTAATTAATGGGACACTCCCTCTGCTTGCCACATTTCTTTGAAGTCAAATTACTAAAGCAAGAGGAGACGTTTTTCTTCAATGTTTTTTTTGTTATTTTGGTTACAATTAAACAGCAAAAAAAAAAGAAAGAAATCAAGAGTTTTGTGTTAAAAGCCACAGTTCGTACTACAGTGTTCTCTGTAAACTTGTTTGCCGGACTGAGTGATTGAGCAGATTTTCCAGGAGCACATCTGGAGCCGCAGTGAGCTGCCATCTGGAATCCTAATTGTGGCTGTTTGTTGACACAGGACAGTCTGGTGATATCAGAAAGGCCCACATTGGTCAGCCATCAGAAATGTTGTGACTTAGGACAAAGGGGTGTGTTGTGAATACACTCCCTCTGTGTGTGCGGACACTTCTTGCCACCTTGATTCAGGTTTTTGTGTGGAGGATAGAAACACTTGTAAAGGATTGCTCTTGTGGCAATCAGTCGCGCTGGAGGTGTCACCCTGGCAAAGGTGCGCTCGCCCTTTTCGTCGTGGATGCTGTAATTTGCATCAATTGCGCTTTTAGGTAGTGATAGTTGTGCGATCCGATTGGCCATGAATGCACCTGCGTGGTATGTGAAACTTCCTCATGCTTGTGCTTTGGGAATGCTTCAGCACCTGCTGTGGGTGGTGAAAATACAGACATTAGGTGCGCGATGTTATCTGAGGGAAGACAAACCAGACGTTCAGGAAAGAGGGAAGGCCAGGGGTTGCGTCGTCTTTCCACCTCGTCTGAGTGAAGGAACAGGTCGCCCTACTTTCTGCACCGTCAGGATTTCGAACATGGGCCTTCACTTGTGACACAAGATAGGGAAAGTGATCGCGTTACCTCTCGGCAGCACTTTTTTAATTGCAAAGTTTTCATTTGTTCTTTGAAAGTGCCAAATAATTCAAAAGCCTCTGGATTTGGAGGCAAAGTACCGAACTGTATCGACAATGCAGGTTTTTCCTGTGAAACTGCAAATATTTGTTCTGAAATACGTAAAATTATGTGAATATTGGGTGTGTTGGCTGACTTGTGTTTTTGTAAAATTTTATCCCATGACTGCTTTTGAAGTTTTTTAAATTCAATACAAAGGCTGATGACTCATTAATTTCCTGTCGTCTGGGATTGAGGTCATTGCTTCACCTGGTATCATTGCTGTGTAAAGCAAACACAGTGCCTCTCTCCCTCTCTCTCGCTCTCTCTTCTTCCTTCCTTCCCTCTCTCAGGCGATCCAGGTGAATGCTTGCACAATGACTGGGTAATATTTTACAATTACTCCGGCCTGCACAGCTTGATTATGCAGCTTAGGGTGGGGATTCGCAGCGCCTTTGTTTGGCCACGCTGACTCGACGCGTCGGCTCACCTGCGACGAAGGCTCACCCAGCTGTTCCAACAGTACTTCCGTAACCTGTCCAATGACATTCCTAGGTGATCGTTTTGAGGTTTTCCTGCATTACCACCTGAAGAGTCGACGCCCTTTCACCTGCTCTGTCACTTCGTGAAGCCACGCTTTCGTTTGGTGAAGACTCCTTTAGAGAACAGGCTTTAAAGATTAGCCAGTCACTGTTGGTGAGTCCGTCAGGGGTCTCTTGTTCTAGTGATTTACGGTTTTAGCACTCGAGCTTCTCGAGGCCCCTTCAAGTGGGTCCAGGGTGTTGTCCTCGCAGCTGGACGTAACGTCACGGTTGTGCAAACGCCGGCCGCTGTCGTCACCTCCTACTTACCTGTCACGACGGTGGCGCTTATCTGACCCACGCAGTCTGAAAAGGAAGTGCAAGGGCTGGTGCCGCAGACCGCTTGGCGTTCATGACTCAGTTCGCTTCACATCTGCAGCCGATTGTGACCGAGTAGGGAGAAAAAAAAGGGGGGAAAAAATGTCCGTGTTCTTGCAGACTGTGCTGGGTGTGTGCATATGAACTTGACCACACTTGGGAAGGGTGCCTGATCTATTTGTGTGCCTCACATTTCCCATGTAAACTGTGGATGAAGCATCGGCGGGGCGGGGTGTGTGAACGCTGCGCATTTAACTCGGCCATCTGGGAGCAGCCCTCCACTTTAAATGGACTGAAAGATCCATCAAAGGCAATTGTAAATGGTGTTGATGTGCCGTTTTAGGCTCAACAATTAGAGCTTTTGCTCGGGAAGAAATATTTGTACACGAGACATCAAAGCCAAAAGGAAAGAGAGAGCGCGAAAAGACGACTTTGAGACGGGAAAACGTGCACGGTACTGCACAGATATAATAAAAATATGTGTCTGTTTTTCTGCTTTTTTTTAAAACTTGTTTCTATCAGTCTTTCAAAATCATTGTCTCACGGGAATGAAAAATACAGACCGTAGCGTATCAGATTATTCTATGCATTCATCCCTACAAGTGCATGATTCATCAGGTACATTTACACAGTGACTTCCCCCTCCCATCCTGTCCCACCCACCAACCCACCTATAGGGTTACGCCATATAAACACACACTTGAAGGAGTCAGAAAAAAGAGGATGGGGTGAAATAGAAAGTAAATCAGTGGATTTAACAAAAAGAAAGTACTAATCAGGGTGTGTTCGGACAGAGCCACCACACATGCCTTCAACCCCGCTGTCCAGCCTCCACGTTGGGGGCACCGTGGATTAACATTTGAGCAGCTCTTTGGCAGCGCAGCCTGAGTCAAGAGAACCCTGCGTAAAACCTTTGGTTGTATTAAGCCGGGCTTAGCGGACGTGAGTGACGCGCGTGTCAGATCTCAGGTCGAGTCCCGGCGGTCACCTGGAAAGACTAGTTCAGCTCATGGATGCGTTCGGTGTGGGACTTTATGGGCTTATCTGGGAACAAAGTAGATTTCTTTTGTACGAAATGCCTCGTCTGTAAAAAAAAAAAAAACCCACAAAAAAACGAAGGAGTGGTTGTCATGCAAGTTGTAGATTTTCAATGTATATGTCTAATTTATACATCATTTCATCATTATTTTTTGTTTGTCTGACCAAATATAGCAATATGGGATGGTTCCTTGATTTTTAGTATGTTCTGTTTTTCAGCTTTGAACTTCAAATATTTCAATGTGCTTTTGCAAATTTCCATTTTGACCACCGATGCTGGAACAAGTTTGAAAGTGCAGGATGTTTGCCTTCTCACACACACACATACACACACACACACACACACACACACACACACACACACACACACACACACACACACACACACAC
>JASSRZ010000006.1:6613276-6625136 GCA_032164315.1 Malacoctenus gilli | reverse complement strand
CACACACACACACACACACACACACACACACACACACACACACACACACACACACACACACACACACAGAGTCCAGCTGTCAATGCGAGCAACTGTCTTTGGAGCCTGACACTCTGAAGTCATTTTCTGGAGCAACAGCAGGATTTATTGCCCCGCTTGGCAACGCTCCTCACAATCCCTCTATTCTTCTGAACCACCAGTGATCGCTCTCGCATTTGTCCGCTGCCATGTGTCCCTGCCCCGTGTGCTTAACCCCTCTCCTGTTTCCACCCTTGCCTCCGCCGAGGGTGTGACAAGGGGGGCTGGCAAATGAGGTAATGTTTGTTGGGCCGACTTCGGCAGCCACATTTCACGTCCTCCGGGAGAAAAGTTAAAAATAGCAACGCTGCATCGTCTTTTTCCTAATCGTTTAGTCAGGGCTTTGGGCCTGTCCTGATTTAGTGTTTCTTCATGGAAGAAAAACACTCTGTGCGCTCTGATTCATGACGAGGTATTCAAAACAATCCCGATGCTCACGCTGGCCGCTTCTGAAGTGACAAACACCCTTGTTATCGTAACAATGGCTTTATGGGAACTGATCTCAGACAGCGTGTGGCTACTGTTGAATCATCTCTTGTAAATACAACCGATACTCACTTTCATTCATGGAGCGTCTGCACGGATCCTGTCTGGGAGACAGAACACTGTGGGCTTGCTGTCAGTGCAGAAAATTCAAGTAATCAGCCTGAAATCAACATAGTCTGTGAGTTTGTCATTGTTACTGGTTACAATTGAATTTTGCATTCATACTTAGTGCTTGGCTGAGTGAGATGAGACGCTATTGCAGCTTCTTTTTTTTGTTTGAAGTGGCACATTAGAGACTCTAAAGCTTCTTTCTTGGCCACAGAGATGTTTATGTTGCAAACAGAAGGATGGACGGGTCACCTGTCCAGGGGGTCACGCAGCCTTTCATCCGGTGTCAGCTGTCGGTAGCCGCCCCCCCGTCTTCAAGGGAAGGAAATATGAATGGCCAGGCTGTGTGTGGACCCCCCCCCCAAAATTCACATGAGGACTTTTGGGACCTCTCCCGCATGACTCTTTGCCAGGAGTTGTGACTACAGCGAGAGATTACTCTCTGCTGTGTTGCTGTGTCTGCGTGGCCTCGGACCTTATCGGGGGAAGTTTCCGGGAGAACCAGCGGAGCCGGTTGGCCAGCATTCATCACGACCGCTGCCGAGTCAGACCGCGGCTCAGCTTTTTACACAGCGGCCTTTTGAAAGTGGAGCTGACACTGTTTTCTTTGGACCCCTTTGTTGTGACCTGGCTGTGATACATTTCGAGCTAAGCTAACTGCAATGACGCGACGCCAGCGGAGGGTTGCGTTGAAGTGACGGTGACACACAAAGACGTGTCGATGACTAAGCCACATTTGTGAATCACAAAGCCACATCCAGGCACATCCTCAGGAGGCGAGGACAGCCTGTGCTTCCACGCAGCCGTCGGACACAGGGGGAGGTCACCTTGTAATAACTGGCTCTTGGAGCTCCGGGTCAAGTGCCACTTCTCCCCTCTGCAATGCGGCGAAAGTAATCCAGGAAATAGTTGGACCAACTGGACGGTCAACTTTCACACGTTGTGCTGCGCAGGCCAGACAAAGGCTTCGGCCGAATATGCTGTTCGAATCAACACGGCGCTCACCGAGTCAGGAGCAAGGAAGCAGCTTAGTGTCTGGAAAAAATTCTCTGATTCTCACTGAACCGCGGCACCAAAACCTCAGTTTGTTTTTTGGGAACACTCGTGTCGGAGAAGGAATGCCATCATACCCGTTTAGCCTCATGGAGCGAGGCAGCGCACTGTGCTCGCCTCCCCGCGACCGAAGCCCGATCTGCCCAGGCTTCGTGCATTCCTCTGCCACTACACACCAAGGAGGTGGAGGAAGAGGAGGAGGAGGAGGAGGAGGAGAAACTGAGAGAAATTCCTTCTTTTTGGATGGTTACTTAGCCTCAGAGGAAGTTGGGTGGTTTTTTGTCCAGGAAAACGGCTCCAAGACTGAATCACACTGGCGCACAGTTTGTTCAGTGAAGACAAAATTCTCTTTTTTTCAGCTGTATTAAAAGAAAATAAAGGTAGTAGTCACAAAAGACTCCAAAAAATGAAAGTTAGTTTAATCGTTTTTAGTTTAAACAGTATCCGTATATACAAAAGGCGTTCAATTACATTCCGTTGATCTAAAGAATAGGCTTGAATGATTAAGAGACTACTTGTCATTTTTGAGTAATCAAGGAGCGGTAAGCAGGTTTTGAGGAGAAATCCGCCTTGTATCCGAGTGTGGGCTTGTTGCTTTACAATGGAGCGGACAGGAAATGACTCTGATTAGGGGGGGAGAAATGTGCTCGAAAGAGGGAAACGGCTAAAGAGAGCAGGAGATGGAATCGTTGGAGTCGAGCAGCGAAACGAGCTGCTGCTGTCTGATTTTTTGGGGGGGAGGTTTTTTCAAACCCAAAAGAAAAACATGGAAAACGTTTGACTTCAACGCTTCTCTGTTGGCAGCCAGGCAGAAGGCCCGAGTGTGCTTCGTAATCTGAAATTTAGATGAGTAGCTCTTTTGAGGTCAGAGTCAGGGGTTTGCCGAGGCTGAGAGGACGATTGTAAGGCGCCGCGGCAGATCAAGTCTGACTGCAAGTGTGTGGGTTTCTTGTTTGTTTGTCATTTTGTTCTATTTCCTGATGATTGCGCTTCTTTCTCCTCGCAGTCGCACATTTCTCGGACTGACCACCTCGGGTCAATCGCTGAAAAATGTCTGGGAAAATCTCCAGAGAGGAGCACGAGGAGCTGACTGAGATGTTTCAGAAGATCGGTGAGTTCACTGGTATTGCTGTGAATCGGAATTGTGTTCAGAACAATTACGCTGGATCTCAGCCAATTAGGACAGTTTTCAATCGAAGCAGTTTGTCCCAGTGTCTGACGAGTCTCTGTGTCTTTCTGTAGATCTGGATCAAGACGGTCACATCTGTGATTTTGAACTCCAGGAGCTCCTGAAACACTGCGGTCACGCCGTCCCTGGATGGAAGTGTCGACAGATCATCGAGAAGCTGGATCGCAATTACGACAATAAGATCTGCATGTCAGAGTTTCTTGGGGTGAGTGAAACGGAGCCAAATCATCGCTTTAACCTCTTTTCGAACCCGTCACGGCGTTCCTCATGTGTCCTCTCTGTCCGACCTGGGATCTCCTATGCAAAGCGGGCAGCTGCCCGCACGACAGAGTTGAAAAGGCTTCAGCAAACACATATTTGTATGAGCGCTGCCTTTTTTTTTGGTTCCCAACAGTGACGCAGCAGCAGTCATTTCACAGGGGGGGTCACTTCTGGGAAAGACATGGCCCAAAATTCAAGCTGTCTCAATCAAAAGAAAGAAGATTGGATGGAAACTTGTGAATTTGTGACTGCTCTACTCAGCAACAACCAATCAAAAGGGACCTTGTGTTCAGGCAGAAGGAAGGAAGGTTTACAACTATAAGACAGTATTTTTAGTCAGTTTGTTGTACTAAAAAAAGAATATTCTTCTTCGACTCACACGTATGAGGCAAGATACTCCTTTTGCAGAACTGTTCAACCTTTATTGTCCAAAGACCCGTGCGGTTCTTTCAGTGGGATTCATTTCTTATCATGTACTGCATGAAAAATGCAAGCTCACCTCGAACAACCTCAGTTGTGTCTCGTGGCGCCCTGAGTCGCTGACGCGACGATACGACACTTTTAACCTTCAATGCGTGGCGTTGCAGATCGTCCAGGACCTGAAAGGCCAAGAAATAGCCAAAACGTTCCGCAAGGCCATCAACAAGAAAGAAGGGATCCGGGCCGTCGGAGGGATGTCCCAGCAGTCCAGTGAAGGCACACAGCACTCGTTCTCCGGTACGCCGCCGCCCACGTTTTTTTTTTTTTTATATATATATACAGCTTCTCCTAATTTGGACCTGCCGACTCAGGATGGCGTCGCAATGAAATGCTGATTTTGTTCAACGTCGGTGCTCAAACTCATAGAGGAGGAACGATTCGCCTTTGTGAACTGGATCAACACGGCTCTGGAAAAAGACGCCGACTGCCAGCACGTCCTGCCCATGGACCCAAACACGGACGCTCTCTTCAATAGTGTGGGGGATGGTGTCGTACTCTGGTGAGTTCCCTCCGCTGCTTCTCACCTGACAGCACTCGTATTCAGAGAGGAAGTGAAAGGAGAGAAAGCTGTAGGCTAACGGGAAAGATGCGAAGGGATGGTTCGTCCATAATCGGGAATGCCGTCAAACATCCGATCAGAGTTTCGTTCCGTCCACGCAGCAAAATGATCAACCTGTCGGTGCCGGACACCATCGACGAGCGGACCATAAACAAGAAGAAACTGACGCCCTTCACCATCCAGGTCAGTCGCAGTCAGTTTATTCAACCTGGTTGTGGTGGGGGGGGGGGGGGTTTGTGCGTGTTACAACGTCTCACGGTGTCGCTGACACAGGAAAACCTCAACCTGGCTCTCAACTCGGCCTCTGCCATCGGCTGCCATGTCGTCAACATCGGCGCGTCGGACCTGAGAGACGGGAAGCCCCACCTGGTTTTGGGTCTGCTGTGGCAGATCATCAAGATCGGCCTTTTTGCCGACATCGAGCTCAGCAGAAACGAGGGTACAGTCAGGGGGTGGGGGAGTTGAGTGGCATCACCGGGGCTCCCGGATCAATTGTCCAGCAGTTGAACTGACCGGTTGACACCCCTCAACAGCTCTGGCGGCATTGCTGCGAGACGGGGAAACCCTGGAAGACCTGATGAAGCTGTCGCCAGAGGAGCTGCTGTTACGCTGGGCGAACTTTCACCTGGAGAATGCTGGTGAGGCCAAGATCAGCAACTTCAGCGGCGACATCAAAGTGAGTCTGATAACCAGCATGAAATGTTATTTGTTTTGTTTTTTACCTTTTTCCTCTGGTAGCAACTATGTCCATTTGTTTCCGAACAGCAGATTCTGAGTTGTTATCTGACAGTTGGCTATCTGTCAACACAGCCCACTCAGTGGCAATGTTCATGTTTACATAAACCCAAGCGAGTGTCAGTCCCAGAGGCCTCGGGAATGGGAAACCCTTGGTGGCGACTGCGGGAGGGAAAAGTCACACAGGATTACTGCTTAATAGGTTAACTTAGGCAAGCGGTGGCCCAGTTTAGTTTGCAGGAAACAACTGGAAGTTGACGTGATGTCCTGGACGCGACTTGTGAAATTTGTGGCAGTGTGGCGTGTAAGAGATCACAGCAGTGACATTGCAAATCAATCGGATTATTTTTCAATAAATGCTGACGAAAACGATTTTTTTCCCTCTCTGTTTTATTTATTTTCCAGGACTCGAGGGCCTATTTCCACCTTCTGAATCAGATCGCTCCAAAGGGCACAGAGGAGGATGTGCCACGCATAGACATCAGCATGGCAGAACTGAGTGTAAGCACTTTTTTCTCTTTTTTTTTCAGATAGGCCCTCGCCACATGGTAACAGCTGCTTGGTGGCTCTGACCCCAGCGTGCGTGCGTGCGTGTGTGATCTGTGTATTTCTCAGGAGCGAGATGACTTGAAGAGGGCAGAAGCCATGCTGCAGCAGGCCGACAGGCTCGGCTGCCGGCAGTTCGTCACCCCGGCTGACGTCGTCAGCGGAAACCCCAAACTCAACCTCGCATTTGTTGCCAATCTGTTTAACAAATATCCCGCGCTGACCAAACCTGAGGGCGAGGACATTGACTGGGGACTGCTGGAAGGTGAGTGCTTTTGTCAAAACAGTGACAGAGGATGAAGCAGGATGTGATTTACACATCTTAAATAAATGTGCAAGTGCAACAAAGGAGCAAAAGTTTTGTGGTGTTTTGGGGTTTTTTTTAAACAGAACATTTACACAGGTGGAATTAGTCAGATATATAAATGAGAAATGAAAGTCTTCCTTTCAGCTTTGCTTGTTGAATCTGTTAAAATTAAGCGAGCAGTTATTTTGGTGGCTAATTAACTAACTTTTGAATAACCTGCCGTTTCCTCGCTGTCCAGGGGAAACCAGAGAAGAGAGGACGTTCAGAAACTGGATGAACTCACTGGGTGTGAACCCACACGTGAATCACCTGTACGGGTGAGTACCCGGAGCCACGCCCGAACGCAGTCTATTTGGATTTCCTTCCTGGTGGAGTCTGGCATTCTGCTCGATGCTTTTACATGAGACTTCCTATGTTTCAGCACAGTGTTTGTTTCTTCTTCAGAGACCTACAGGACGCCTTGGTCATCTTTCAGCTCTACGAGAAGATAAAAGTGCCAGTGGACTGGAAATCCAGGGTCAACAAGCCGCCGTACCCCAAACTCGGCGCCCACATGAAAAAAGTAGATCAGGTTCCTTGTTGAGTTGCTTGTCAGGTGGATGTTTCAGCCTCCGCTATGCCAACCGTGTACCTTTCATTCGCCCAGTTGGAGAACTGCAACTACGCGGTCGACCTGGGAAAAGAATCCAAGTTCTCGCTGGTTGGCATCGGCGGGCAGGACCTGAACGATGGCAACCCCACCCTGACTCTGGCGCTGGTGTGGCAGCTGATGAGGAGGTGAGAGACTGCTGTGGTCACCTCGCTTAAAGAGAAGGGAGAATGCGGTGGAGGCAGAAACAAACAAAGCAGCTGGTTCTTGATTATTTTCTTGTTGCTTAACTTATTTAGTTGTATTCAAATGGCACAACACTGACGATGAGCATGTGCGTGTTTGGCTGTTTAAGTCTTCGGACATACACTCACCAGAGTGTTCATTTCTTCAAATAGTCCACATCAATTGAGCAAAAGTTGGGCAAAAATCTGCTGTTTCTTTGGATGATTTGGGATTTTTTTTCTCAGTTTGGTTTGTGTTTGAGTCGGACAAGCTTGTGCTCTGTGCGCTCTTTCAGATATACACTGAATGTATTGTCGGAGCTGGGATGCGGATCCAAAGTGAACGACTCGGTCATCGTAAATTGGGTCAACCAAACGTTGAGTTCTGCCGAAAAAACAACCAAGATCACAAGTTTTAAGGTAAACCAGGCTCGATGCCTTTCGGCTCACGTCGCTTCGAAAACATCTTGAAATGCTTGTGGGGGTCAGTGTGATTGTTTTTGGAAATTTTCTGGAAGAAAGTTCGCCTTTTCAAGAAAAGACTAAATATCTGATTTATTTGATTATCAGCTGAAGTGAGATTCTTCCTCGTAATGGTCGAAAAGTCCCTATTTCCCTGACAAAGCTCCATTTGTTGTTTCACAAATCGAGTTCATATCGAAGCTTCAGAGTGCGCAGCCACTGTTCCCTTTCTGTGATGTGTGTGTATATAATTTGCTGTCTTTGCACTCGATATGGTGATCAGGACAAGGAGATCAGCAGCAGCCTGCCAGTGCTGGAGCTGATCGATGCCATCCAGCCCGGCAGCATCAGCTACGACCTGATAAAAACGGGCAACCTCACTGAGGATGACAAGCTGCAAAATGCCCAGTGAGTATCTGAGAGTCCTTTATTGTAACTTCTACTGGCAACTTTTGGCACTTTCCACCAGCATCATCGCATCATCAGCTTTTTTTTTTTTTTTTTATCGCCTGTCAATGAGATTTGATGTCAAACCTGCCCTTCGTGTCCTCCGTTCTTGCTCTGCGTATTGAGATAACTGTGTGAGTTTCAGGCCACTTTGATAGGACAACAGCCTGAGGTCACCGTCAAACCCGAGTTCGGGCGGTGCGACGGAGAAGCGGTGCGTGTGTGAACGGCGCGGCTGAAAGCCAGTGTGCTCCTCCCCAGATACGCCATCTCCATGGCGAGAAAGATTGGCGCCCGCGTCTACGCCCTGCCAGAGGACCTCGTGGAGGTCAAGCCCAAGATGGTGATGACGGTCTTCGCCTGCTTGATGGGACGGGGGATGAAACGGATCTAAGTAACCGGAGGGGCTCCCGGGATCCTTTTGACAGTCAGACCTTGAAGCATCTTGAAATAGCACCCCCTCCCGAAGACGTGAAGAAGCAATTTTTTTTTTTTATCCAGTCAGAATAAAGAATGTCTGCATGTGTCCCTGCCTCTCCTGTTCTCCGGAGGTGTTTTTTGAAGGATGATGTGCTGTCCTCCTGCCTGATACCAGGGTACCGTTGTGACTTAAAGTATGCGGATGTCTTAATGTATAAGATTGCTGTCTTTTGGTTTTTTTGTTGTTGTTTTTTTTTCGAAGTGACTCTACATATTTCCAGCAGCGAGGTTGTTTACATATTCTTACTCGGATTGATAAGTAAATTATAGCCTTGAATCAGCGACACACATTCCTGAATACCATGCTTATGAAGAAACGCTTGAAGGATCTGACAAATAGAAGGAAGGAGGGAGAGAGAGAAAGAGAGAGAGAGAGATGGTGATGTTTCGGTGGTGCGCACATTTAAAACACGCCCAAACATTTCCTCTCACTCGATGAAGTACATGCATGCCTTAATAACTGGCACAATAGACGCTGACATATCTCTATGCAGAAGCCATAAGGTCAGAATATAATGATGACCAGCCTAATGTGCTCTCTGTACTTATTTGTACTTTGTTCTGTTTTTCTTGGGAATATTTTGTTATACAAAGGCTGTTTTTTTGGGAGGGGGAGGGGTGTCTTGTCCTCGTATCGGATCCCGTCTTCTCGTTGTTTTCTGTCACGTGGGATGAGACGCTGGCTGACTCGACTCTTCCTGGCTTCTGCTGTGCCTTCCCGTCTCTGAGACGACCCTGAGGTGTTTTTTTTTCCTTTTCCCTTTATTTTGTATCCAACAATACCAAATATTAGAAACACAGTAACGCCATTCCATGTTAGCTCCATGATACTCTCTGACAATGGCCAAATTGTATTTGGTCCCATGTGTATGTTGGCTTTTCATGTAACAATAAACATGACTTTGTAAACAGCCCCCCGTGTTTGATGCATGCTTGTTCTTTCACTGAACTGGATGCCCCCTTCGCCCCCCCCCCCCCCCAAACTTGAACATTTTCTGTCTGTTTGTTTTTAAATCCCCATTGTTTTGATTTAACACTTTAGTATTTTGACACATTAAATCTATATCCAGAAGTCACGAAAAGAAAATGTTCCTGTAGTGTTACTGAAAACAAATTTCCGATTTATGTGTTAAGTTGGCTCCAGTTTACCAACAGAGTTTTCTTCACACTCTGTCAACAATCTTGTGGAACAAAAGGGGGTATAAGACATTTTTTGTTTAAAGTGGCAGATTGTAGTTTTCTGTTCACTGGCCTGAATCTCAGCCAGACACGTCGTCCTCCGGGAGTCACCAGGGAAGGTTTTTTTCCGGTTTCTCGGAGAAACGCGCATCAAGCCGAGTCCGCGCCAGTAAGCTGGATGATGAGGTGGACGTCTCCTGTGGCCTCATCATCTGGGCTTTCAAGCTCCGTTTGCATCGTCGAGTGTGGATCCGCCACGGCGGCTTCGAGTTACCTCCCTGGTTGATAAAATTAAAAAAACAGAGTAACGCTGTCAGTGGTGGAAGGAACATTTCTGTCTCTGCGGGTAAATCTGTCGTCACCTCAAATGATCAAAGTCTTTAATGGCTGAACGCATTCAACTCTGGGCAGGATGTCAGGATTGTTATCAAGGTCTGAGATCCCTCCAAGCAATGACTTATACAGAAATGATCAAATAATATTAATAAAGTGATAAAACTATACTTTTCTAATTTGACAATACTTGCATAAATCTGTTACATTTGTTGCCACAACTCAAAGGGAGTCTAGAAAGGAGGGCAGCAAGGTGATGGAGTTTCTCGTCAAAAAAAGACAGAAAGAAAGAAAACTATTCATCGTAACATTTTCTGTTTATATATCAGACAAAAAAAAAGTGTGTTGGCGCTCTCTGAAGACAACACCTGAAGTGGAGTGACCATGAAAGGTTGCATCAAACAAAGAACAGAAATATGAGTGCAAAGGATGTGAGAGAGAACCTGTTGAAGAGTCTGCCTGCTCCCTGCTGTCCCTCACTGCCCTCCCATCCTCCGTTGTTCCGAGCAAAGGACTCAGCTGAAAGGTTTTTTTCTCCCAGAAGACTCTCCGCTCGAGCTGACAGCCAGGCTCTTCATTGTGGAAAGATTCCCCCGCCTTCACGTCTCCCATTGTACCTGAAGCCTGCATGCACTCCATACATCAGGAGGAGGAGGAGGAGGAGGACCATGTGCTCGCGCATCTCTCACACGTCAAACTGGACACTCACGGAAAACGCTGAAAGGATGGAAGAGGTGATCGGCCGCTGGAGGAGCAGTTTGTTTTGTCCTTCCGGCTCCTGCGGTTGCTGAGGATGGGTGGGCTGGCAGAGACCTGCGACAGGTGTTCTTTCAAGTCACCATAAGGATTTGAATCCAGCTGAACTGAAGGTAAGACTGAGCATTCGTGGTGACCGGTTCAAATGTCCAGTCTTTATTTTCTCTTTGTCTATCACTGTCATCTTCAGTCCACCCGCTTATATTAAAAACAAGACACTGTTTTTATTGTGTCACAGATGTGTTAAGTGCTACGTGACAGCTATGCAGCTTTAGAGGTTGAATCTTTACCTGAGTTTAATACCTGTATCTTTGCACTCGAGTCACTATCACACTTCACTCTCACTCAACACGCCAGTTTCCTAAGTGATGCTGCTCCCCAGAGAGAGCAGCTGATTGGCTCAGTGAGCTGCTGAGCTTCAGTGTGTGTGTGTGTGCACAAGCGTGTGTTTTTGTTAATGATCCACCAATTAGTCTCACAATGGCAACAGTCGTCTAAACACCTCATCACCTGCCGATGCTGTCGGCTGGATGGAGGTGTGGGTTCGAATCCCCCTTCCACTGTGTTTTCCTGGAAGGGGCGGTCTAGGCAAAACTCCCATTTATCATACGTAGCAAACATCCTCCATCCCAGGTAGCTGGCACTCAGTTTCTCTGGAGCCACTTCAGTCGTCACAGCAACCACCTGCTGGGTGATGGGTCAGGTGAGGGACCGCGGCAGATGAGCCCAGTGGGCCCCCCCTCCCCCCTCCTCCTCTCGTCCCCAGGCTGTAATCTGTCATACGCACCATAAACAGTTTCCTCTCTCCCGTCAGACACTGGCAGAAAGAAAAGTGCAGGAGAACAACGTCCAGCAGCGCTCGTTTCAGGATGGGTTGAGCGGCTTTGAGCGAGGGGGGAACTTACTTTTTGTGTTTGTCCACACGGTCAGATTCCAAAAATGACAGGTCAGGTGGCCGAGAGGGACCGGTCCCCCCACAATCTGTCCGTGAAGACCACCTTGGAGGAGGAGATCGAGAGGGTTGAGAGCATCCTCAGCAGGTAACGAGGACTTTGTCTACCGCGCGTTCACGTTCACTGTTCCCCTCCAAGCTCACGAGGCAGAGCTTCAAACAGAAGCTCACGTGTGGATTTTATTCCCCCCACTCTGGCAGGGTGCCATCTGTCTGTGATGACACATCCTCTGAGCTGCAGAGAGTCGCCGCTCTTGACCCTCATGGAGGCAATTCAAGAAATTCCTTTCACAGAAGCGGAGCCATCTCAAGGTAAAAGCCGCAAACACAGCTGTGGCAGGGCAGCCTGCATCACTCACACAGCATTCACTCTGATGGAGCCGAGGAGCTGGAGTGTGACTGCATGGCTCCTTTGATACCGACAACAACTCAATACACAACCATTAAAGCAGTAGGATCCAATCTTGAGAGTATCAGTAATATGTTATTTCCAGACCCTGGATGGTCATCTGTACAAGCTGGTATGTTGTTTGAGGTACGAATGAGGTGCTGTGATGCTGATGTCTGTGTGTGTGTGTGTGTGTGTGTGTGTGTGTGTGTGTGTGTGTGTGTGTGTGTGTGTGTGTGTGTGTGTGT
>JASSRZ010000006.1:6593716-6613172 GCA_032164315.1 Malacoctenus gilli | reverse complement strand
TGTGTGTGTGTGTGTGTGTGTGTGTGTGTGTGTGTGTGTGTGTGTGTGTGTGTGTGTGTGTGTGTGTGTCACAGGCTGGTGAACGTGGTGGTGCGACTGAGGGAGTGGGCACACAGGAGCCTGCTGGAGGAGGAGGAGCGGCCGGACTCCTTCCTGGAACGATTCCGTGGCCCCGAGCTGAGAACGGCCCCCAGCCGCATCAGCAACACGCAGCCAGACGCCAATGGCAACAATGCCAAAGGGATCTTCAGGTATGCCCGGCTGCCGCCGCTCAAACGTGGCCACACGCTTTGCGCCGCAAGACCACAAGGGAATCGAAGTTCCCGCGAACGTCATTTCCAACTGCCACACAGGCGTGTTTGAAGGCCTCATAGGGACTCTCCTCTTCTTCTTGGAGGGTCAGTGCAAAGCAGCACAAAAAAATTACCTTTTTATACCAAAATCTCTGTTGAGCTATAGTTTCAATATAGATCATAACAAGCAAACATTTAAGGCACAAATGTGCTTAATGATTGCACTGCTTTACTAATAACCAGGATCATTTATTTATTTTACAGCTGGTTCTGATGATTGCTTGACTTTTGCAATCACGTTTCGGAGCTAACGTCTCGTAATATCTTTTCGTGCCTTCAGGAAAAAATGGAACTTGTTTGTGGTGTCCCCTTCCGACAACGCTTACTACCGCTGGTTATTTGTCATCACCGTCGCAGTGCTGTACAACTGGTTCCTCGTGGTTGCCAGGTAATCACCTCCCCATCTGTCAGCGGGGCCGTTATGACCTTTTCAGCCTCTGGGGCGGATGATGATGGATGTAAAGTGTTGTGCCGTCCACTCCTCTGATGACAGTGAATGCACATGCACCGTTGCTCTCTTTGCACTCACAGGGCGTGCTTCGACAAGCTACAAGTGGGCAACTACATCTGCTGGCTGGTGCTGGACTACCTCTCCGACACGGTGTACATAATGGACACTTGTGTCCGACTTCGGACAGGTAAACACATCTCCAACTGCGGCCTCTGACCTTTCGGCAAAGACTTCAAACACTGATTGAAAACCAAAGAAGAAATAGGCTGTTAACGATTGTCTTGTTTCATTCATTCATTCATGTCCGTGTTTTGAATCATGCGAAACAATGTGAACTGGGTTGAAACAGCGTTACTGGAACGCCGTCGATTGGTTTGAATGTCGGAGGTTTTATCAGTCCCACACATGTGGGATACAAAGGAACAATAGTGGCTACTGGAGCCATAAGGAAGTAATTGAAGTGACCTTCTTGTTACTCAGTCATCATGACTGGAGCAAAATAGGTCAGAAATTGTTGATAACAGCTGGGTGAGTAAATAAACAAACAAGTAAACAAGGAACACTGTGTTTGTGAGTCTGATGCGAAAAATGACTTTAATTTCATCGATGCATCTTCATCTTCAAATATCAAGGAGCTCAAAGACGTCCATTGTTAGATTGACTTGGTGAAACTGAGGCTTTTGGTTATTAGTTGGGATTTGTTTGCATCACGTTTGGCTCAGGTTTGCGCTCTGTGTGTCTCCCCAGGCTTCCTGGAACAAGGGCTGCTGGTGAAGGACCACGCCAAGCTGAGAGACAGCTACGTCCGGACGCTGCAGTTCAAGCTGGACGTGGCGTCCATCTTGCCCACGGACCTGGTGTACATCTCCACTGGCATCCACACGCCCCAGCTCCGGTTCAACCGCCTGCTGCGCTTCCCGCGCATGTTCGAGTTCTTCGACCGCACCGAGACGCGCACCAACTATCCCAACATCTTCCGCATCTGCAACCTGGTGCTTTACATCCTGGTCATCATCCACTGGAACGCCTGCATCTACTATGCCATATCCAAGTCGTTGGGGTTCGGCTCGGACACCTGGGTGTTCCCCAACACCTCCAAACCCGAGTTTTCCTCCCTGACGCGGAGTTACGTTTACTGCCTGTACTGGTCCACGCTCACCCTCACCACCATCGGAGAGATGCCCGCCCCCGTGAGGGACGAGGAGTACCTCTTTGTGGTCTTCGACTTTCTCGTGGGCGTGCTCATCTTCGCCACCATCGTGGGCAACGTGGGCTCCATGATCGCCAACATGAACGCCACCCGCGCCGAGTTCCAGGCCCGGATCGACGCCATCAAGCACTACATGCACTTCCGCAAGGTCAGCAAGAACCTGGAGACGCGCGTCATCAAGTGGTTCGACTACCTGTGGACCAACAAGAAGGCCATCGACGAGCAGGAGGTGCTGAAGAACTTGCCAAACAAGCTGCGGGCTGAGATCGCCATCAATGTCCACCTGGAGACGCTGAAGAAAGTCCGCATCTTCCAGGACTGCGAGGCAGGACTGCTCATAGAGCTCGTGCTCAAACTTCGCCCGCAGGTCTTCAGTCCAGGCGACTACATCTGCAGGAAGGGAGACATTGGGAAGGAGATGTACATCATCAAAGAGGGGAAGCTGGCCGTGGTGGCCGACGACGGCGTTACGCAGTACGCGCTGCTCACCTCTGGCAGCTGCTTCGGGGAAATCAGCATTTTGAACATAAAAGGCAGCAAAATGGGCAACCGCCGGACGGCCAACATCCGCAGCTTGGGCTACTCCGACCTCTTCTGCCTCTCCAAGGACGACCTGATGGAGGCGGTGACCGAGTACCCGGACGCCAAGACTGTGCTGGAGGAGAGGGGCCGGGAGATCCTGCTGAAGGAGGGCCTCCTGGATGAGAACGCCGAGAGTGGCGGGCTGCAGAAGGAGGACACGGAGGAGAAGGTGGAGAGGCTGGAGTCCTCCCTGGACACGCTGCAGACGCGCTTCGCCCGCCTGCTCAGCGAGTACACGCACACGCAACAGCGGCTGAAGCAGCGCATCACTCTGCTGGAGCGCCAGCTGAACCAGAGGGACTGCGGCGCCGAGGCGAGCGACACGGACGTGGACGCTGGCAGCGATTTGGCCAACGACAGCGAATCGGGGCCCGTTGCCAGCAGAGGTCGGTCACCGCAGGAGACTCATGCACAGATAGAGGACACAAAGAGCCCAGTATCAAAAGACTGAACGTCTGTGCAAGGACGCTTGAGACATCGAAGGACAGTTTGAGGATAAGAAATATAAACACAAGTTGTTTGTAAAAAGATATCTGCATGCAAATAAACGTGAAGACAAAAACGGGACAACGCCACCATGAGCATAACGTCTTGTCTACAGGAAAACCCAGCAACCCGAAAGTGTGTTTGAATGGTGGCTACAGGCTAAATCAGTGCCTGTAGAAATACTGGTGAGAGGAATGTTTAAATGTCACTTTTATAAAGTAAAAGCGAGGCGTGACAGAAGGAACACCTGTAAAAGTTGCCGACTGTCACCGTTTTTCGGGTGGCCTGTAAACACCTGGTGTTTGCTTGCATCAGCGGAGGGATTCGGCTCTCCTGACACGTTGTGTTTTATGTCCTGGCCCTGAACGCCTCGCCTCCTCCTGAGGGGGAACCCAAGGCTCAAGGGGGGAGGGAGGGGGCGTGATCAGAGGTGATTTGCAGAGTTCATTTACACAAGCACTCTTATTTTCCAGAGGATTGTCGATAAGATAATGAATCAGATGTATTACGGTTATATTTTTTGGGGTCAAATTTTTGAAGAGAAATGACAGTAAACTTGCTTTTTGCTCCCACAGAGTGTCTGAAATTCATCTTTATTCCTCCTCATCGAGGTTTTTCTCACTTTGCTACTCCCAGACTTGCATTAAAACGAGCTTGCTCTGTCTTCACCCAGTTTACGCCCATTTCTCGCCGCTTTTTGTCGTCCTGTGGGCCTGCCGTCTGAGGAGAGGGACTGGGGATTTTCCAGTCATTCGGCACCCTGCATTCCAGGATACAACTCGACCACATGAGCGGTGTTGATAAGCGCCGACGGAACAATGCCTCTGCAGCAGAGCCGGCGACAATAAAGAAGCGGGAGGTAATGGGCGCGTTATCCCCTGCAGGCCCTGAAGGAGTGGGTGGTATCAAGTAGCATAAACAAACCTCCAGTTACCTGCTGCAGACCGTGGAGGACAAACGGACTGTGTATTAGGACAGAAAAGCTCAGTACTGGTTGATTTGAATGGAAGATATTGGAACGTATCCAAGACCATTGAATTAGATTTCAATCTTGTTCAGAACATGATGGAGAGATAACTTTGAAAAGGAACTTTGTGGCATCTGTGAGTGAATGGAGATTGTGGTCGAACAGATTAAGCGCTTTGTGTCTTTTTAAAGCGATTTGTGTCCACAGCTAAAGGTAAGAGGCTTTTTTATTTCAGGTAATGTGTTTTTCTTTATGTTCTTGCTCTGGGAAAATACCGACAGCACACACTGTCAAACTAACTTCAGATACAATCATGTTGGTGTCGTGCAACACTAAGTGCTGAGTGCCAACTAAACATCCTGCTGCATCACTAAAACAATTTCATGCAACGGATTTTTTTTCCTTTTAATTTCAAACAAAAAGAGATGGATAGTGATTCAGCTTTCTCAGTGCATCAATCTTCTATTTGTTTGACTGGTTAGAACAAAATGTTGGTTGTGTATTTATTTTTCTCTTTCCTCCCACATTCAGATAAGAAGGTCTCAGCCAGAAACGACAAACTTTAAGGCTCCGATCACAGCAGGACAAGATTAAAAGCCAAGTAGAACGACCGGATACGGGTGATTTGGTTTGTATCAGTGTGAGAACTGCGCATGTTTGGGTCAAACTATTTTCTGCAAATATGATTAAATAGTTTCTGCTCAACATTACAACCCCCCCTCCCAACCAGCTGTCCATTGACAGGGATGAGCCAACAACTGTGCTGCCTGTTTAACATGCCGCTCCATCTGCTCCAACACTGCTGTCAGCTCCTTTAACAGGTGCGGCGCGTCTCGCGCCTGGGGACAACTGGGGGGGGGGGCGCGTGTCAGGCAGGGCCCCATGTGTGCAGAGGCTGCGGTGACTCAAGGGACTCACGAGACTTCTTTTTTTTTTAAGTGTTCACAGGCAATCTGTGTGCACGGCGCCCCTTAAACCATCTGTGATCTCGGCAGAGAAAGAAAAATAAAAGCCCAAAACAAAATCACACCATATTTATTTCTGAACATAATTATACTGTTTGAACCAGCTTACAGACTGCGTTCAAAAATCAAAAACAGTATCTTCTGCATTCGGTGATAACTGCGAGGAGTCAACGAATCTGCGTATGACAAAGCGTGACAGCAAAGTGTGGCCCTCTCTGTGGTGAACCAGTTGGCTCGCGTGTCAAGTTTGGACGAACATTTCAGGAATTCCTGATGCTTCTGATCACGGCAGGAATCAAAAGAAAAGGAAAACTCCTTCCTCAATAAATGTGATTGAACGTGAAGATACAGGGGGAGGCTGTGCGGGGCTGCTCGGGTGTGTCGGAGCTCCGGTTCCACGGCGTGCTGTGCGCAGTCTGTGGACTGATTGGCTGGGGGGGGGGGGGATCCTCGCGGCGGACGCTAACGCATCCGCATGTGCAGGCTGTGTTTGGGACCATCCACCCGCTCCAACTTCTCAAAGTGTTTCCTAGCATTCCGGATATTGATGAGAGTGGCGGCAGACGCTGCGGAAACAAAGTAAGACGCGAGATCACTTCCTGTTGGCGTCCTGAACCGTACATCACCCGCAAGGGAAACACTCTCTTTACTACTTACGGATGGAGGGGTCCGACATGATGACCATGACGTACGTGTTGGAGGTGAAGACGTCAATGAAGGCTGCGAAGTTGGAGTTCCTCACTTCCATGCTCTGGAAAGAAGCTGCCAGTTTACTGGGACGAAGAAAGAGGATGGAGGAGTCAGCGGCGCGAACGAGCCGGGGGAACTTCGGAGACGAGGCGACGCTTGCACGGCTAAAACTCACCTACAGCTGAGCTTAAACTGTTTAATGATGTTACTGATCTTCTCGAACCTGTGGGCGTCACGCTGCTCTTTGCACTGATAGTGGGAGATCACCTGCGTTTCCGAAACAACCGCACAATAACGCTAAGAGACTGCTTCATTGATCCATATATCTCTGACCCCCCCAACTCATGCGAGTGAGCCCCCTCACCAGGAAGGTCGCCCTCTCAAACAGCAGCACTTCATCTGCCTCGATGATCTGTGCAAAATTCCTCAGGTTGGTCTCCAGCTGCTGGACGTTGGGGATGAGCTGATACACGATGCTGGACCAGGCCTGCAGAGACAATTTAAAGAAAATAAGGCCTCTCAGAGACTCAGCTTCATCGGCCTTCACTTTGAACGTGCGGCCAGCTCGACTGACGGACCTTATACAGGGTTTCGTCCCAGATTGACGTCCGGAAGCACGTGCAAGCCAAAGGCCTGGACAACCGTCTCAGATCCTCTTCTCGCTCCTTAAAGATCTGAAAAGATGGAAGCAATGGACAGTTGGTCAGCTCAGGAGGAGGAGGGGGAGGAGAAGGGACTGCTTCCATCCAACTGTAAACGCAAAAGCTCCGTGTGACTCAGTGAAAACACATTAACAATGAGTTCCATTAATTTTTGTTGGTTTTCTGTGAAACCCGAAGCAGAGTGAGAAAGCGTTGACGCGTCAAAAGCAGCCCATCAAAGCTCACCAAGTCTCTCTGGTCCTCCTGCACCAGGTCCATCTTGTGCACGAGGCAAAACACTTTGGCATCAGGGGAGTTCTGCAGGATGGCTTCCAGACACGACTGGTAGTAGTGCATGTCCTTCTCCAGCTCCCGGCTCTCCACGTCGAACACATAGATGAGCACCTCCACGTTCCTGAAAATGTTGTCCCTCTGGCTGGTGAAGTAGTTCTCCATGAAAGTGTCCTGCCTGGTGTGAGGGGACACAGACGGCTGGTGTGAGTCAGCGGGTTCAACCTGGGGGGGAAAAAAACAAGCGCCGGTCCTCGGATGGACAACGAGGGACGACTCACCCGCCGCAGTCCCACAGATTTAGAACCAGATTGCCAAGAAACCGCACATGGGAGTGCTCCACGTCGACTGTGTTCGAAGGAGAGAGACTTAATTTGAGTGAATCAAATCAAAACACACAGGAGCGGGACAATAAAACACATCGTTGGCTCAAGCTCACTGGTGGCTCCAAGGCGGCGTGTGTCCCGCGCGATGTAATTGGCGAAGATGATTGACCTCATGCTGGTCTTTCCAGACCCACTCTTCCCCATCAGTAGCACCTGGACACATTGGAAAGGCAGAGGCTCAGTGACATTCAGAGTTACTCTATTTAAACAACCAGCTTATACTCTTGTGACCCCTGGAGGAGGAGATGCTCAAGTACTCTGGAAACAGTAGGCTGTGGTTAATGCCACAAGACTGGCATCAGAGAACAGGCAAATTACTGAATCCCCACCCCCATCACCTCCTCCTTCAGAATAAATATAACAACAACCAGTTGCATGCATGAAACCTTCACGAACTTCATTGAGCAAGAATGACCGATTTCTCCCGTGTTGTACCTTTTTCTTCATGGCTGTGCTTGACATCCCCCCACAGCGGACTCGATGTTGAACAGTTCTCCGAGCTGCTGGTCAGATGACTCGAGTGTGTGTCAGCAGCAGCGGCGGCAGCAGCCCTCCTCTTCCTCCCCGTCAGCTGCGGGGCAGAACACAGATCACCTCACCTCGGTGTTACCTCCCCCACCGAGCGCAGACCCCCCCACCCCCCTCTCGAAAACTGAAGGTAATGTGCACCACATTAAAAACACATCAACAGGTCGAAGACACGTGGCCCGTTTTAACGTGACTATTCACGTTGGAAGAATTAAATTAGTTAAGAAGACGGTTTATAGTGATTTCTCTGTTCCGGGTAAACAAACAGGCTAATGCTAACTTTGTTAGCACGACGGAGAGTTTGGCTGCGGGTCAGAGTAACGGCTCCGTAGCTGAGCTGAAATGCAGCTGCGGGTCTTCCCCTCACCCCGAGGGGCTCAAACGGTCAATAAAGTCACAATCGAGTTTCTCACAGTTTCGGGAATAAACGGCTGTATACATTACTTGGCAGGAGCAGGCAGTGAAGTCAGGAGGATCAGCTGCTTCCGGTTTTTCACGCTAGCTGTCACATGATAGGTCTCTATGATTTAGGGCCCCGGGTGTTGTCTTACAGGCACATTCAGGTTACGTCACAGTCCGTGCAACCCTCTGAATTTACATTTTTGTTTACTTTTAGGGCTGAAGGAAATCGCACCGTGGATTTGAGCTGTTTATAGCGACGAGGAATGCAGTTGTGATTAATGGGTTTAAAAATGCAGCTTTTGCCTGACAGTCATCACCCTGAGAAAAATATCTGACCTAAATCGTTACAACGGATCTAATACACACTTAATACAACATTTACGTATATAAACGCTAATATGATGACGACATATCCAGCTCTGATTGAAGTCCACATGTGCTGGACAGTGTGATACTCACGGATAGGCTAAATGAAGCACAATATAATTTAATGTCAAAATTGCAATTTAATCTTCCAATCTAAAGTTGGTGCAAGAGCGTGTGAAGTACTGTGATCTGAAGTCCTGTTATGAGCCGTTACTTCACGTTAACTCATCCAATTAAAAAACTACAACAAACTGTAAGGAAAATAAGCAAATGTAGCATTTTTGCACTGAATAGAAATAGGGTTTATTGGGCAAAGGATTGCATCCATATTTATCAAAGCAGTTCATGAGAGAGTTGGCCGTCTGTTCTGGGCTGAATGGATGTTTGGTGGTAATATCTGAGCAAATTACAGAGACAAAAAATGTTGTTTTCCTTCAAGTATCTGAGAAAAGACCTCTGTCGCATGGTGTGCATTAGATTGTGTTTCCATTGATTGCAGTGACACTCTGTTTGACTGAATGTTCACAAGGTGAGAACAAAATTACTTTTACGATCAATCCTCTGGTCTGACACCCGGGAAAAACTATACATTCATAACGTCGCGTGTGTTTGACTGCCCTCTTGTGGTCACAGTTGTTCACTGAAACACTGCGCTCCCAAAATCAGTGGTGTCGCACTCTGGCCTCGAGGGGCCCAGATTCCTTGGACGCGTTTACAGTTTGATGACAACACACTAACTTAGAACCGGTGCATTGGAGCAGGGCGACCCTGGCCTCCTGTATCGAGTTTGGACAACGCTGTCCTGAGTCAAAAAAAGCCACGTTTAGATGGTTCCATTGGCCACATGGTGACAGCAATCTCTGAGGTGAAGGGTCCGTGTATGGTTTGGCCATTTCTGTTCTGATATCAGTATTAAAAACGAGGGTTCATTTGATTTTTCGTTTCAGAATTAAAATCGGAAATTAAAATATGGGTCAAGTTTTGTTTTTACTGTCAAAAGAAAATTAAAAAAAATAAACTTTTTTTTTTGGTTTTAGAGTTTACAGAATGGAAAATGAAAACACTCAAGTACAAAACAAAAAAACAACCCGTTTTACCGTTTTTTATGACCGGAAGTGGTGGTTTATATAGGCAAATCACGGAGGCCTCCGTACGTCAGGCAAACCGCTCCGGAAGCACCCACGAAAATAAGTTCCGCCTGGGGCCGCTGACAGATCAGCGCAACAGTGTATGTCTTCTGACTTCGGACATACACATCTCATGTCCCGTTGTGTGTGTTTGTGTCACTGCACTCTACATTCAGGAGCTATTTCTTTTAATTACCCTCCAATGAAACTACGCCACGCTGGCCCATTTATGGAGCAACCTCAAACAGTAAAGTTAAATGTTGTGTTTTTTAAATTTGCAAACTCATATTTGTGTGTCGGTGAGAAGGACAGTGAAGCAGTCTGCGGCTTCACCAGCAGATGTCACTAAGTCTTCTGCTGTTGTATAACATCAGCATGTTCATGTCACATCTGGAGGATTTGAAAACGACTCAAAATGCATTTGTAGATGATTCCACTTAATTCCACTTAATGAAATTATTAAACGTTTTATAGTGATACAAAAGACACAATTCCACCCAACAACTACTCTGTGTAGATTGGTGTTAAAAGCCGGGGTACTGGGTGAAAAACTCACGGAGGCAAAACGTGGAAACTCCACACAGAAGCCCGTTGTGAGGCTCGCTGCGAGGGGAACTGGGCTTGCCACCTTTTTCACAACTTTATATCAGAACAGAATTAAACATACTTGATAAAAAAAAAAAATCAAATACATTTTTTAAATTTCAGTGTTTTTCTGGCTCAACAGCACCAGCTCGACAAGAAAACTTTCCCCTGTACCTATTTTTACTACAGCAAACTGTATTCTGCGGTTTTTGTGATTTTTCTTAGTTTGCTAAGTAACTTGCATATGTTATCTTTTGCTTCTGACAATTGATGTGATAATCAAGTTTTAATAAAACATAGACTGCAAAGGGATGGACAGACACTCAAACTCATCAATTAGGAGTGATGGTAATAGGAATGGTTCAATCAGAATTCACCTGAAAATGTCGTCAGCATAGTCACGCCCACTTTTTAAACGTGGACCAATTGGATCTAGCCAGAATTACTTTAACTACGTCAGTCACCTCACGTGGACCAATCCTAGGACAATGCGTGGAACGAAGTGGGCGGGAGTAAAAGGGACGTTGCGCCGTCTTGCAGCGTAGTCAATGTCGTGCATCTCACAGGAAGCAAAAAGCTACTCTTTTCATAACAAGAGCACACAACGCTGACTGCCACACATGCCAAATGCTTGATGAAGCCATTTTCACGAGACACACTGGCAGTTGGTGCATATCTGCCTTTTATTTATTCGACATGCATTTGTGTAAGTGGTGAATAGCACTGAAATTGAAAAAACATACTGTCTCTGTATGGAAAGGCCGCTTTTCGATGCGAGCCCAGGACCTTTATGGTATGATGTAAATGCACTCAAAATTATGCTGCTGCATGTTCTTTTTTCTGGCAAACGTTTATTTTCACACATTTATTCATTCATTAGGGTAAAATACGACTTGTGGTCGTTGTTTAGTTTTTCTTTTGAAAGGCTAACCGGAACCAGTTTGTTAGCCTGGAGCCGGCGTGACGATAGATTTGCTCCCCGGCATCTGCGTTCACTGGATCCAATGAGGTGACGCCGCGTTCCGGGCCCGACAGGAGATAGCGTGCCGGTCGTAAGAAAAACTAACCCCAGCTCGTGTGTTAACAAAGAGACTCCGAGTCCAGGTACCAGGCACGAACCCCGAGCCCAGGAGCCGTCCGGGGACCCGCGCTACCAAGTGGGCTTCAGCATCTGAGTCGGTGTCGGCTGAAAGAAACGTAAGTTCCTGCACCGGCGGACGGTGTCTGTTCCTGCTCTCATAGTGATGGTTGGTCGACCGGTAAGCTAGCTAACAGCAGCTGTCAACTTTTACACCATTCATGTGTTTATGTGGTGGTTTTGGGTGGAGGGGCACTCCAGCTGTTCGACCTCAAAAGTATCTGCCTCTTCCCGCGAGGCGACTGTACCTTGTTGTGTAATACTCACGACTCATTTCATTTACACTGGTGAGTACTGCGAGTTGTCGCTCTCACGCTTCCTGAACCTGGATATAGAGTTCAAAAGGAAGGTTTTCCATTGTTCATCCCTGGTGCACTTGTGTAAGAGTATCGCATCTGGCCGAGAGGTTTCTATGCAGGTTGTATTTTCACTGACATGCACGCGTTTCTACACACACACTCACATATACTCAACCTGCTGTGGTTGGAGATGTTGTCAGGGTCAACGTAGGCTCCAGCTGCTGTCACACATGAGCACCAATGCCGCCGGTATGAGTGCATCAATAGTTTACTATGGAGGTTTTTGAATGGGATCATTGCCACGTGTTTGGAAACGGTGAGCACCTATGCGGGTGGGGTCAGGTGCACGGTGTGTTTTGCATATCCCGGAACTAAAGGCTGTTCCGCCTGTGACACAGTGGATCCTGTTGGAAGGGACTGTACCCAAAGAGGAGAAATCAAGAGTGCGTGAAAAGACAGCGTGTGCCACATCAGTGCCTCTCAGAACATGTGTGTTATTTGCTATCTCAATGTTTCCTGTGTTCATTCTTGCAGCTCACCATGAGGTGTCCAAAGCTGGTGCTGGTTGCCCTCGTCTGCCTTGTTGGGGCAATGCTGCCTTCACAAACAGGTAATGTGACCCATGTAGTTGTGGAATGAAAGCTTGACACATCAGAGTAACATGTTGAGTAAATTGTGCAACACCTGCAGCTGTTAAATATGTCTTTTTTAGTGATTGTTCTCTCGGCTCCTCATACATTTGGAGGGATATGTGCATGAACCCTCCAGAAATGCAGCAAGCAGGGCTCCTGCCTGTGTGCCTCATCAGCTGCTCTCTGTGCCTGCAGTGGCCGTAGCCGTCATGTCGGTAGATCTTGGGAGTGAATGGATGAAGTTGGCCATCGTGAAGCCCGGTGTGCCCATGGAGATCGTCCTCAACAAGTGAGTTTGAGTCTTCATCATAACGGTGCCTGATGGTATGTGTGTGTTTATGCTCACTGCAAGCTGTCCCTACATGTGATACGTGTTGCACCATACGCAACCCCTGTTGCAATGTTTTTATCTATATCTGGTTTTATATCTTTATAGCTTGCGGCCAAACAGTCGGTAAAAGAAATGAGTCCAAGCAGCAGCAGTAATGCTCTATATAAGCGTTCATGCCAACAGTTTGGACAGAATGAGCTCAGTTATTAAAAGCAAATTGCACAAGTGAAAATGACAAGATGCTTTTTTTTCACAGAGAGTCCAGAAGAAAAACGCCCGCTGTTGTGTGTCTGAAAGACAGCGAGAGACTTTTCGGAGACAATGCCCTTGGAGTGGTACGTTGACTCTTCTATTTCCCTTGAACCGTTGCTGCACTCGCATCAATAATGAAATCTTTTTAACCGTTTTTACATTTTCTTTTTGGTGTTGACACATTCTTGTTGTTTTCACCTTTGCAGTCTGTGAAGAACCCCAAGACCGTGTACAGACACCTGCAAAGTCTTCTTGGAAAAAAGCACAGCAACCCTCAAGTGGGGCTGTACCAGAGACGTTTCCCGGAGCACGAGCTGCAGGAGGACCCCGACAGAGGCACCGTGTACTTTAAAAACTCTGAGTGAGTATGCTGACATTATCACGGCAAAATCTTGCGCGGTTGTCGCCAGTCATGTGTGTAGTTCTCGAGAGCTGACTGAACACTTTACTGCGAGTGAGCAGCAGGAAGGAAGAGCGCAGACATTCAGCGCACGAGAGCAGAGAAGTTCCTCGCGAGCAGCCAAGCTCAAGCGAGGCGAGAAACTCGTGAACCGTGCACGTTTCGATGTCTGTGCACGTGTGGAGCACAAGTACAATCCATACAGCTGAGCCAGCCTCTTTCAAAAAGTTTGCACGTGCATCCCTCTGCTTAGTATTAATACATTATGCTGTGTTTTAATACAACTGTCAGACTTTGCTGTGCAGTCTGCACCTTATTTTCACACATTATGACACTTAGTATACACCATTTTTTTCTTCTTCCTATTCTTGACTATTGCTCTTGTCATGGACACATCAGTTTCCAAGTATCACTTGCAATGAAATTGCAACCGATGAGAATAAACAGTTTGCTTCCAACCTGTTGTTTCCTGTCAGAGAGACGCAGTACACTCCCGAGGAGCTCCTGGGGATGGTCTTGAATTATTCCCGTGGCCTGGCTCAAGACTTTGCAGGTCCGTATGCCAGACGATGACGATGATGATGATCCACAGCAGCAATAAAACGCCATCCCACGAACCTTTCGTCATTCTCTCTCTCAACAATTCTTTCAATTCACAGAGCAACCCATCAAGGATGCAGTGATTACTGTCCCAGCCTTTTTCAACCAGGCAGAGCGCAGGGCAGTCCTGCAGGCTGCACAGATGGCAGGTGTGAAGGTCCTTCAGCTGATCAATGACAATACAGCAGTGGCCTTGAACTATGGCGTCTTCAGGAGGAAAGACATAGACAGCACAGCAAAGGTGAATGTTTGGGGGGGAGATAAGACTCTACAGTATTTGTCTTTTGTTGTTGCTCAATAATAATTAAAACCGGCTTATGTCAAGCTTGATCAAGTAATTACAGGAAAAATGAGCCTCTAACAAGTAAAAGCTGTTCAACCCGGGTCCCTTCTCTCCTTCAGAATGTCATGTTCTATGATATGGGCTCCGGAAGCACGACTGCCACAATTGTCACCTATCAGACTGTCAAAACCAAGGACTATGGCACCCAGCCGCAGCTCCAGATCCGTGGTGTTGGGTGAGTTCAATGAGGGATAACGTGATAATATAACAGTGAAACGACTAGCACAACCATGTTCCTAAGGCCACTAGTCTAAATGAGGAAGAGGTGGAGGGTGGGCAGTATAAAAGGACAAAATATAACGATTACCAGTTAAAATCAAAGTGAGACTTATGGTTAGAAATATGATCGGGCAAATTGTTTTATTCCTCCTCCTGTTTTGGTGATGGCGCCCTGCTCTTGCTTTAGGTTTGATCGTGGCCTGGGGGGCTTTGAAATGGACCTGCGGCTGCGGGACCACCTGGCCAAGCTGTTCAATGAGCAGAAGAAGAGCAAGAAAGATGTGAGAGAGAATCACCGGGCCATGGCAAAGCTCCTCAAGGAGGCTCAGAGGCTCAAGACTGTCCTCAGTGCAAACGTGGACTTCATGGCCCAGGTGGAGTCCGCATCCCGAGTCCTTCCTGGAAACATCAGTTCTTAAACCTGTATCGGCCTTTTGAAAGGTCCAGGTGATATGGTGCACTTCTGTAAGACGGAGGTTAAGATCTTTTTTTTTTTTTTTGCTAGGTGGAAGGTTTGATGGACGACATCGACTTCAAAGCCAAGGTGACGAGGACGGCGTTTGAGGAGCTGTGCGCTGACCTGTTTGAAAGAGTGCCTCACCCTGTGCAGGAAGCCCTGACCACTGCAGAAATGAAGCTGGTCAGTCTTCTTACTCTACAATAAATAAATAGCTTTTTCTAAAATTTGTGGAGAGTAGTGGAAGCAAAGCCTTGGCGTTTTGCTGCGGTCAGTCAAAGTTCTTGTCTTTCTGCCACCAGGATGAAATCGAGCAGGTGATTTTAGTGGGCGGCTCCACGCGTGTTCCCAAGGTTCAGGAAGTGCTGCTTAAAGCTGTTGGCAAGTAAGTGTCGAATTCAGAGGTTTCTTTGGGGAAAGCGCTCTTGAGCTACATGTTTGTAGTGTTTTGATTCACACATGGGATTGTATGTGTGTTGTGTTATTTGTTTGTTTTGTGCAGAGAGGAGCTGGGGAAGAATATCAACGCAGATGAAGCAGCAGCCATGGGAGCTGTGTACCAGGCTGCTGCCCTCAGCAAGGCCTTCAAAGTCAAACCTTTCTTGGTCCGAGATGCAACAGTTTTTCCAATTCAGGTCAGTGCAGTCCCGCCTCAAGATGCTGGCTGGATAATAGCGGTATGAATCGTTGCTAAGCGCCTCATCTATTTGCTGATAACATTCTGCATCGTTCCGTTAGGTGGAGTTCACCCGGGATATGGAGGAGGATGGCGTTAAAACCGTGAAACACAACAAACGCATCCTGTTTCAGAGGATGGCGCCGTATCCACAGCGCAAAGTCATCACCTTCAACCGCTACACCACTGACTTCAGTTTTGACATCAACTATGGAGATCTCAACTTCCTCAGCCAGAAGGACCTCAGGTGATCCTCACAGCAGCAACTTTTCTTTTACGACATTGTTTTTCCAGACTAACAGTCGCAAAATCTTTAATGGGATTGCAGTTCTGCGCTTTCTGACACTTCTGCCGTTGCTATTTTGTTGTAGTGCTTTCGGCTCGGTGAACCTGACCACCGTCAAGCTGTCCGGGGTGGGGAGCAGCTTTGAGAAACACGCCGATGCCGAGTCCAAAGGAATCAAAGCCCATTTCAACATGGATGAAAGCGGAGTGCTCCTCTTGGACAGGGTCAGTTCTGCCATATTTCATGATATTTTTGTGTGTGTGTGTTTGGGGGGGGGGGGGTCATTTGTCTGTTGAGGAGCTGAAGAGTGAGGGTCATTTCAAAGCATGTTTTTATGAATCAATGTTTCTTGGAGTGCTAAAAACAGTGGAGAGGTGGAACAAGGAATCTGTTGCTTATCATATTAGTGTAACAAGGGTGTTTAGGTGTGTGAATTTTCTGAAGTTAACATGCTCTTGCGTTTTCAGTTAGCTTTGAAAGGCCAGGATGTCACTGAAGTGGCATGATTCAGATCTGCCTCTTCCACTTGTTTTTTCGAGGAACACATACTGCTGTTGCGTCTGGCTCAACTGTCACTTTCACCCACAGGTAGAGTCTGTCTTTGAAACCATTGTGGAGGAGAAAGAAGAGGAATCAACTCTCACAAGTAGCCACCCCCCCATCACATAACACATAGAGCATTGTCTCAAATAGAGGGATCTTTAATCCGTTAGCACTTACAGCAAGTCACAAAAAGGAAGCTTTTGCCTTCGCTCCGTTGTCTAACTCCACCACGTCCGTGCTGTCTCGCAGAGCTCGGCAACACAATTTCCACCCTGTTTGGAGGAGGATCCTCAGAGCCGGCCCCGAATGTAACCGAACCTGTTCAGGTAACTAAACTACACGTTGTCTCACACTGACTATCAGGAGTCTGCAGACATCACAATATGACGGAGTTCCTGAATGAGCATCTCGATGGACACAAGTGACCTTTGCTAATTTGACGCGCCACACAAACTGCATGTGCCTTGTGCCATAATGCGTCTGGTACTCTGCATTTAACTGCAGTCAAAATGGGCTCCCCCGAGTCCTTCTGTATCACCCCTTTTGTTTTTGATAATTCAGGATGAAGAGGAAGTTCCACCAGAGTCTGGAAAGGATGGGAAGAACGAAGATGACAAGGATGAGGACAAGAACGAGAGCCAGAAGGATGAAGCTGCCAAGGAGAAGCCGGACAAGGTGGAGGAGGGTGCAGGTGAAGAGAAGAGCCAACAGGCTGCAGAAGAGGCACCGAGCAACACTGAAGCTGAGGTAAGATCTGCTGTCATGGTAATGTCAACTCTCCGCATCCACAGTCATTCATAACTAATTGTAAATAGCTGGGAAACATCCAAGTTGATGAACAAGAAACGTTATTTAGTGGAGTCATAGTGATTGACTGGTTTTAGGTTTGTGCGTGGCTTGTTTGAAAGCATATTTTGATAGAAGAGTGGATGTTTATGTCGACTTTGTCCGCATTTCAGGATGGTGAGAAATCAGGAAGCAAAGAGGCCGAGAAAGACCCGGAGAAGAAATTGAAACCCCAGAAGAAGAGCAAGATTTCTGAAGACATCGCGGTGGATCTCCTCCTCAATGACATTGTCGACCCCACGACCGATGACCTGATGTCCTCCAAAAAAAAGTGAGGCGGATCTGTTCCTCTTTTGGAGTTCTCTTCTTTTTGGAGTGTTTGTTTTTGAATCCGTGACGGATGTTTCCGTGCTCTCAGGCTGCAGGATCTGACTGACAGAGATCTGGCCAAACAGGAGAGGGAAAAAATGCTCAACAACCTGGAGGCTTTTATTTTTGAGACCCAAGTGAGTGACATCAAGTTTGTCGTCATCGCTACAGCTTCCTCGTACCTTCCAATACGACCCCCATTCTTTGGTTTTCTCCTCCAGGACAAGTTGTACCAGGAGGATTACCAGCAGGTGGTGACGGACGAGGAAAAGGATCAAATCTCGGCCAAGCTCAGCGAGGCCTCGGAGTGGATGGACGAGGAGGGCTACGCGGCCAGCACCAAGCAGCTCAAAGAGAAGCTGTCTCAGCTCAAGAACCTCTGCAAAGACATGTTTTTCAGAGTGGAGGAGCGGCGCAAGTGGCCCGACCGTCTGGCTGCCCTCAACAGCCTGCTCAACACCTCCAGCTTCTTCCTCAGGTGAGCCTGACACAGGAAGCTGTGGCGACTCGGTCCTGGACCTCGAGGTCAACGCTCACCACCCTCTACTTCACTTCCAAAGGAGCGCCAAGCTGATACCGGAGGACGACCAGATCTTTTCCGAGGTTGAGCTGAATATGTTGGAAAAAGTCATCAACGAGACAACGGTAGGGCAGTGAAATCTTGACTTCTCGCACACAACACGGTTGAAAACCGAGCTCTCTCGCCAAGTCGCGCAGTAGTTGTTGAACGATGAAATGAGGCTGCGTTGAGTAAACGGAGTCTTTTGTGTGACACCGTCCGTGGCGGCCGCAGACGTGGAAGAACGAGACAGTGGCCGAGCAGGAGAAGCGCTCGCCGAAGGAGCGCCCGATCCTGCTGTCCAAAGACATCGAGGCCAAGCTGGCTCTGCTGGACCGAGAAGTCAACTACCTGCTCAACAAGGCAAAGTTCGCGAAGCCAAAAGCGAAACCCAAACCCAAGAACAGCACCAGCTCTGAGAGCAGCAACAGCACGGCGGAAGAAAAAGTCATCCCTCCCACAGAGGAGAGCTCGGACCCAAAGAGCGGTGAGTCCCACGTGGAGCCTTCGATCCTCCCTGCTGCCTCTGTGCACACAAATCAAGCAAACGATTGTCTTACTGCTTACTTCTTTACTTGCACCAGGAAACCCAGATGAGGCTCAACCAGGTGATTCCCCGCCCACTGAGGAAGATTCAAACAGCCAATCAGAGCCAACGGAAGAAACGACAACAACCACAGGTCAGCCTGCCGTCCCCAACACTGGAGAACTGTAGGGCTTGCACAGTTGCCTCTGCACTTTGACAGCGAAGCGTTGGCTCAGTGCACCTGCGGTGGTTTCACTCGGCCATACATCCCGCATAGAGTTTGGGCCTAAACATGTGATCACTTTGCACTTATTTCCTTTTCTCTCACTTCGTTTCCAGGACCACCGGAGAAGGCCCACACTGTAAACCACGTAGAAGATGAATTGTAACAGCTGGAACTGTGAAAACAAACAAAAAAAACTATTTATTGACAATGTATGTTCAAGTTTCTTGTCCCCCACCCCCATTAAATTTTAATTGCCCCGGTGTCTTGAACTGCTGGAAGCTGATTGGATTGGAGTTTGGAGATGGAAGAGCGATCTTTCTTCTCTCTGCAGTTTCACTCCTGTCTTTCCTGGATTGCGCCAACAAGGGATACCACGAAGAAAAACAAAACAAAAAAACAAAACGAGCCCAAGACTGCAGCAGTGACCCAACAGCGTGCTGGTACAGAGCAATGTGTCAGCGGGGATCTCACAGGGATTGCTCCTCCTCCCCTTTTCATATGTTTCCCGCCTCTATAGTTCCACCACAGTGTGTATATTTGGGTGTGTATATTTGAGATGGAGTGGGAGCAGATGTTGTGATGCTTGAACTACATCTCTGTTTGATTGAAAGCCGTTAAGAAGGTGATTCCAAATTAAGATGTACGACATGATGACAGGAAAAGTTTGACCAAATGAGCACTTGTTTTATTTTAGTTCGTTTTTTTTTAACTTCAACATTTTGCATTTTCTGGTTCCTTCTACCAAAACCCCCACCTAATTTTGCATGTTCTGTTTTTCAAAACT
>JASSRZ010000006.1:6567010-6586617 GCA_032164315.1 Malacoctenus gilli | reverse complement strand
TTGTAGCAGAGTGGTTCTACATGTTAGTTAGTACATCATTAGGTGGTATACAGAGAGTTCTATAAAAGCTATAAAAATAACTACAAGTATGAGCAGTGTCAATAAAAGCTCCAATAAAAATTATTTAAAAAAGTAATCCAAAAAAAAAACTTTATGTTTCGCATTTTCACATGAATCCTTGATCACATATCCACTTTTCCTGTAGATATCAAAATGAATGTGAAAATAAGATCCAGTTCTTCAGGAAAAACAAAATACTATTGTACATTTGCATTTTCACAAACATTTATCTCAGATTAATGTATTCAAAACCAGTAATTGGAAGTAAATGTTCTGAGTCCCCCCCTTCACAAGTAATAGCGATGTCCCAATTGCATCATCATCGTCATCATCAGACACGCTGAAACCACATCAACAAGTATGTGGGAATTGAGTGCTGCTAACTGGAACACATCTTTTGAAAAAGATGGACACACTGGAGTGAGCTTACTGAGAAAAGACCAGTACATCTGATGATCCAAAAGACTGAAAGAAAAAAAGTTTGAAAAAGAGAAAAAAAACCTCTTTTAACTTTTAGTTTTGAGAGGTTTAGTGAGAAAGTGTGTTTTTCTAAATACAAATTAGTTTTTTTTTTTGAGTCTTTGGAAGCAGCACTGCAGAGCAGATCCACATACTGACAGTGAAAACTGTCTGTTTGATTGAAGCGTGGAGCCCAAAGTGAGCATCAGACAGATATATGGCAGTTGAACCAGCTGACTTCTAAATAAAAAGTGCCATGATGTTTATATCCAATGAAATATCCACGTTGCAGTTCTTTCCTACCTTGTGCGGGTGACCACTGAGTTCCTGAACAATCTCCGTACCTCGCAATGTCGTCAACCACGTCTGGCCTCCCCCCTTCTTGACTTCCAGCCATTTATAGTGGCCTCCTTTCCACTTAAATCGAGTTCACATGAAGTATGCGGACAAGAAAGACTCCTGTCGAGAGAGCAACATAAGCTGTTTGGGTCCAGCCAGCGGATCGTCTGACAGGCCAGGAACAATAGGTGAACCTATATGGAGTGTCTTCAGTTTGGTATATCATCATCCCGAAGAACACATTTAGCGCGTCAGATAATGACCTCAACTGCCGTCACTCTTGAAACACTGATGTCCTGATGTGGCTTGGACCAAAAGCTAAATTGGAGACAGGACACACTGACAGCTCGCTTTTTTCCTCACTGCTTCTTCTGTACACAGTCTTTTTTTTTTCTCCTCTAAAGTATTTATTGTTACTTTTTTTCATCAGAGTCTTAAAAGAAGTTGAATCGACATAATGGAATTGAGCTCTAATTGTCGAATTCAGTTCAAACGAACGGTTTTCTAACAAAAGCTCCCATGCCCTAAAATATCCGATGGCTCTTCAGGGCCCGTCCTCTCATCCCAGTCATTACATAACCGCACTGTTAACCTGTTTGATTGTTTCAGACACATTTACTCAACAGCTCGAGAAAAAAACACAACACACGAAGGCTTCTGCCCTACTGTTATGTTGTTTCCTTTTTCACTCGCTCCTGTGCCGGGGGGCAAGCCTTTGTCAGGAAATTAGGTCTCCCGCACACCTTCTCAGAGAGAGGAGGGGGGCACACCCTGCCAAACAAAACCTCGTGAAGCCTCAGACCCCCGCCCCCAAGATCCCCTGCAGGAACCCTGACACCTGGTCCCAACAATGGCTCCCGGATGAGCTTACACCCGGTTCAGCATCACGCTGCGCTCCTGTATGGCCTCCGTGCCATTCAGCGGCTCCCTCTGTGTACCTGAGTGTGTCAGTAGCCAAAGGGTGCCTCTGAGAGGTTTGGAAGCCAGAGGTGGGAACTGTGTGAAAACATGGTTTCAGGTGAAATTCCTCTCTGATGATACGTGGTTGACTCATTGAAGTTCTTGTCTGTATCCCACTCTCACACCGTCTGGCCTTCGCAGCCACATTCAAAACAGTTGTCCATCCCCGTCCCGTGCTATAGGAGTCATATTCGCTGCTAAGTGCCCTCTCCCTTCAGTTCTGTTCTTTCCCAACAGGAACGTAACCAAAACTGTGCTGAATTCACTCGTCTTTTTTTCATTTGCGTAAACAAATAACAGAAGAAAAATACACCCACTCTGCAATGAACTAAAAGTTAAAGATGGCCTAAATATTCTTTTTGATGCATTTTGGAAAGAACTTGGGACTAATATATGACTTGATCCTTAAGAGGGCTATAAAGAGTTTTCACTGAATAAAAAAAAACAAATAAACAAATCGAGAGGAACAGGCTCATGTGGAGGGTCATCAGCTAACTCCCTTTCACACCCGCGTCTGAAGGATATACATGTTTGGTTCCTATTATGATTAATCCTTCATTTGTGTGCTGTTCAACCTGGAATCTGATGTGATGGTCAAGAGTTCAAAACTGTTCATGTAATGATTTTATGACACTGGCTTTGGATATTAATACCAAGGCTGCAACAAACAACAACTTTGGCTAATGAGCCAAATATTTATTATCAAAAGGCAAAAACAAAACACATTGTACTTGTCACAGAGCAAGGCCTTGCTCGGGATGGATTGATGACGAGTTTAATCAAGTGTGTAGGGAACAAGTGAAATTGACACAAGAATCACCAGTGTGGTATATAATATCTTCACGACTTCAGGCGCAGCCCTCAGTGTCAATTTCATGCAATCTTTTCACTCAATCGTTTGTGTTGTTAGAGTACAGAACCCAGTTGCACACATATTAGGACCTAAAGGGGGTGTGCCTTTGGTGAAATATTGGGTGAGGAGCTTGGGCGAGTGGTCCCCATCACTAGTTCCAAATTCAGTGACGTTTGGTACCAACCATTTCCATTCTTATCTGATACTGATTAAAATTCAGGCTGGTAGTAGATACTGGTCTGATACTTGGCGCAAGTACACTAAATGCACCCGGTAAATCTAAACGAAAAATAGAGTGTATTACAGATAGCTTAAGAACACAAGACCTCAGCATCTCTTATTCACCTTTGTATTTTAAAACTCATAAGAATACCGAGGTTGTGACATCGTTGCGGTTTGCGGAGTTTAAGTCGCTCAACACATGACTTGGCTTACGCTCCGCCATTGAGTTGCGCGCGCGCGCACGTACACGCACGCACACACACAGGAGCGAGCATCAGCGTGCAGCTGCGGCGACGTTTTAGGCACTTAATCAGGCGGAAGAAAAAGTAGTTCGGAACACGGGTGCCATTTAGTTAAGATTTGAATAGCTTAGCTATTTTCCACCATATTCCTGTTAATGACAGACATCCCCACGAATGACTTAAGTATCAAAGTGTCAATATTTTCAGATGAGGGGTTAATTTTAGAGCATTTAAAGTTATTTTTAAGCCTTTCTTGGCGCAAATTTCACCAGAACATCTTTTATTTTCTCCCACTTACGGATCTTTGAGATTAACGTTATCCGGTGAGCTGCTAAAGCGCTCATTTGCCCTATATTTGTAACATAGCGATGCAAATAAATGTGCGCCGGCTCCTCTCTGCGATTGGAGCGTCGTCTAGCAGAGGACAGGCGTCATACCAGGACGTGCCGTGCCATTGGCGCCTGCTTTCCCGTTTCAAGCGCCCAATCAGAGAGGCGGCTGCGGTTTAAAGGTCCACACTCCAAAAACCCATTACGTAAAGGTCCGAGTGCGTCTTCTTGGCCCTGTCTTCCTGCGTCCGCGTCTCCGAAAGCGCCATTACCATTGACCATGTCCGGCAGAGGAAAAACCGGGGGTAAAGCCCGAGCCAAGGCGAAGTCTCGCTCGTCGCGGGCCGGACTGCAGTTCCCCGTGGGCAGAGTCCACAGGCTGCTGCGCAAAGGGAACTACGCGGAGCGTGTCGGCGCCGGGGCCCCGGTGTATCTGGCGGCCGTGCTGGAGTATCTGACCGCGGAAATCCTGGAGCTGGCGGGCAACGCGGCCAGGGACAATAAGAAGACCAGGATCATCCCCCGGCACCTGCAGCTGGCCGTGCGCAACGACGAGGAGCTCAACAAGCTGCTCGGGGGTGTGACCATCGCTCAGGGAGGTGTGCTGCCCAACATCCAGGCGGTCCTCCTCCCCAAGAAGACGGAGAAGCCGGCCAAGAGCAAGTGAAGAGACTCTCATCCGCGGGGCCCGGACTGAGCCGGCCACTTTTTCATATCAGTGTTCGTTCTTTTGGAGAGACGTTTCAAGCAGGAGGACCGTGGTCGTTTTTCTGTTTTTATTTTTGCTTCCCATCCGGACTCTTCTCGTCACACTGCTCAGTCCCCGCTGCTGCGTTTGAGGCTCGGGAAAATGGAGGCGCTCTTTGGCTGAAAATGAAGACAGCCGTGGATGGGGGGTGGGCGGGGGTGTCTGTTCCTAAAAAATGGACCAATTTTGAAAGGACGGAGTTTGAGATTTGCGATGCTGCTGCAAAACGTGCAAAATTGTATTGTTTAATATGTCATTGTTGTTTCAATAAATGTCCTGTTGCCTTTTGGCACAGGCTTGTACGCACTCCGGCCTTATTTTTGTTGTTGACATCCGGGAACTTGACTGTGTGTGTGCGTGTGTGCGCGTGTGATCCAAATGCTGAAGGGGTGTGCTGGTGTGCTGCACACTGTCACAGCGGAGCTCCTGTGCTTGAAAATGTTGGACGGTTTCTTCGTCTTATTTTTTGCTGTCCACAGAGGTCCGCTGGTCCTTCCGGTGCCCGCAGGCCTGTAGGCGGGGCCGCACACGCACACGCACACACACACACACGGCAGTACAGCAATTACACCACATATGCACATACTACATCATACAAACACTGCCATGCCTTATAGATATAATAAAAACAATTCCCTGGAACTAATTGTGCATTTCAGATAAAACATAAAGAGGATGAAAGCCTCATGTTTCAATTATCTAATTACTGCTTAAGTGACGTCAGTAAAATGATTCATTCACAATTTCAGACAGGTGATGAAAAAATAAAAAATGACCCTCTTTTTCAAATTGGGAATTTTTGTCGTTTGAGCCTGGAAATTAATGTGGATTTGCCCTCTCAGACATTTTAGCATCTTTTGGGACAAAGGCTTAAAAATCCAATAGGTGTTGGTGCATATCCGAGTTGACCATTGACTTTCAGGAAGATGACTGGAGGTTGTGTTTATGTGAATTTGGTTCTTACAGTCAGGACTGATTGTCACGTGTTTATTTTGTAAATCTGGTGCTCTAAAGCCTCTTGGAGTGTGTTGTTGGCATTTCCCACTGTGTTTCCTTTCGATTCTTGGGGACCTACTTCTTTTATGAAAAATTAAGAATTGAAAAGGCCTGCTGAAGTGAGTCATGTCACATAAGGCTTTTTAAAACCAATTATATGGTTTTCGAGTTTCAGATCAATTTTACTCTTGTAAATTGTAGTTGGCTGTCGATTCGGTAAATTATTGTGGCTCTCTGTAGCTACAAAGGAGCAACAAAATGAATTCACTTCCAGTATTTTGGGAAATGATTTGAGCCTCTGAGACAAAGCAACTGGTTCCTGCTCCCCTCTGAAGTTGGTCTGGAGCAGTGACTCTTAACCTTTGTCAGCAACTAAGGGTCTCTTGGGAGAAGTAAGTCAGAAAGAAATGATCACCGAACGATGCAAACATGAGAAGCTCAAACTGATCTCAAGAGACGAGATTCAGCGACAGATGAGCAACACGGCTTTCTGGTGGGTGAGCCCCGAACTATTGACCCTGCAATCCTACTTTTTCTTTTCGTCTTGTGAGGATCACTGGTAAAGCGTGGGGGAAATCACAGGGCGGTGATGTCACGGAAGGTCCCTCAGCAGCGATCGTATAAACAGAGGCGAGGAGGAAGTGCAGCAGAGTCAGAGTCCTCCCCCGTCAGTGTCGACATGGGTCTGAACCTGCGACTTAGCATCTTTGTGCTTCTCATCCAGGGTAAGTTGTTAACTTTCTCTACTCAGTGCGGGTTTTGGGTCACTTGAACTTGTTCTCTGTTTCTTTCAAGTAAGTATATGATGCGTCAGGTTAGGGTGTTTTCATTTTGACTGTAGGTTCGCTGGAGCTCACGCCTGAGGAAAAAAGAAAATGAAGCCTTTGACATGAGACCACTTGGTGAAGTGGGTCACACCTGCATTTGCGTGACCTCGTTCCTCCAAATATATGTCTATTTTTTGGGGCCATTTAGTCATCGTGAGATTTACGAGGCAAAGATGCAAAAGTATCTGGGGAGAAAATGGCAAACTTCACAACTTAAAGCTCCGTCAATCAACATGAAGCTCATAGTTTTTGTCGTGGACCACTGCGTTGTCGCGCCAGCCCCTTTCTGTCCCCCCAAAGAGAATCAGCCCTGACGTAAAGGCCTACTAAATTGAGTTGAAGGTGACTGAGGGAACCTCAAGGATGACAGTGAGACATATATTGTCTCCATGCTTAAGTCTTTGTTAAAGTACGTTATGTTACATTCTTTTTAGGTTGTCAAATTTGTGACTAGAGTCATAGTTCAGCTGATCAAAAACCAAAACTCTCAAGCATGTACTTTCCAAACAGCTTGACAATCATTCTCACCCAGAGGAAGGAAAGAAAAGCCCCCAGAACACCCATTTAACAACTTGCATCAAATTTATTTTTTTTTCCCACCCCAGCCTACTTTCTTTTTCACTACGCGAGTGCTGACCACATCGCTTCCTTTGACATGTAACTGGAGGGGGGGGTGCTGCTTTTGTGGCTGCGAAACTGTCAAGTAGAAGTGTGTTTTTCCGACTGTCACGTTCCGTCTATGCAGTTCACAAACAGCGCGAGGTGGGGGCGAGTCACACAGTGAGGACAGCATCGTTGGTGTTCGACTGTGGGGGGGGGGGCAAAGGCGATAGAGAACGTTAAAATGGCTAACAAGCTGTGGCACAGTCTGTTTTCAGCTCTGGTGGGCACCATAAAAACTCTCAGGTTTTGTTTGTTCGCAGTTTCGCTTGCTGTGTGGCAACGTGTGACGATTCTGAGAGGTCGAACCCTCAACCTGGATTGTCCCATTGTGGACGGCCACAAGACCCATGTGGAGTGGAGGAACCCTGAAGGCAAGATCATGTTCTTCAATCGCAAAACAGGTGACGACCGCACAGCCGGGGCCCCGATCGCCCCCACAGACTGGCTCCTTCTCGGCCGGTGTGAAGGGATTGAAACATGTTTTGTTGTCTTCCTTCTCCAGTGTTGAGGGACAGACGCTACAGCATCAACAAGCTGACCCAGTACAGCTTCTCCATCAGCATTTCCGACATCACCTTTAAAGACGGAGGGAACTACACATGCTCTCAGTATCATCACCCGCCGATAGAGAAGACAGTGGAGGTGACAGTGATCGGTGCGTTGCGACCTTCCACCCGACTGATTCAGTCAGAGCAATCGTCATCACAGGTTTCATTGACTTCTGTGTGTCAAAGTAACTGTCTCCCTTGCTGTTGATTTCTCTAAAGGTCCTCCGAGAATTTCAGTCACCAGGCATGATGGAAAGAGTTTCGTCAAATGCTCCGCTGAGTCCAATTCCTCCCCAGCGCGCCTCTCCTGGGTGCTCGACCAGGGACCTGAAATTTCTACTGGTGAGTACCAAAAGTAACTGAGACAGATAGAGGCCTGCTAGAAGTGACAGAAGGGCTGAACTCAGGGCTGCCTGCTCACGGTCGGTAACCTGCACGATGAAGTGGCCGAAAACAAGGTTGTTTTGTTGCAAAAAATGTATTGTTGCAAAACTTCCTTTTTGCCGGACATTTGTGTGACCGGGTGCAGTAAACAACACAAGACGTTTCACATACAACAGGTTGTCAGAAATTTGACTAAATACTTTCAATATCTCCTTTAGACTAATAAAGAGCAGCTGTGCTAAAAACATCATCATTAAAGCTTCCATATCATTCAGATAAAAAAAAAACCATCAGAGAAACTTTGGGTTTTGAACTGTAAAGAGGTTCGATGCTTCGAATTGTCTTCTGACAGCAAGACTTGTGCTGTATTGATGCTCAGCAGCTGCAGGGAGGGCCTTTTTATTCACTCGTGACAACACCAACGCCACAGAAGTCGTTTTTGTTCACGATCGTGGCCTGTGTGAAAAGCAGCCCACCTTCAACATTTTCCCTTGGTTGTCTTCGATATGCAGTCACCCTCAGCTGTTTCCGTGAAAGTGAGCCCACCCATTTATGACATCCCCCTACACAAACTTTCCTTGTTCTTTTGTCGCGTCACATTTACATCACTTTCTTTTTCACCATTTTTTTGCCATCAATCTTAATAACTGAAATAACTAAGTCCTCTAAAGCACATGTAAATGGAAAAAATATTCTCCTATCCTGTGCCCCTTTGTAAGAAACAGACAGTCTCTTCACCAGAATCAGCTCTCTGATCTACTATTTTCTTGTTCGGTTCAGTTAAGCTGTGTTTCTGTTATGAGTTGCTCCATTTGTTGTGTGTTGCTTCACTGACACTGATGACGTGTCTCACAATTCCCAGGTCAGACAAACTACCGGCTATACTCCAAATATGTGTCTGAGTCGATGATCGAGGTCCAGGCAGGGGAGGGCAGGGTGACACTGAAGTGCGTCGCCCGTCACCCGGCGCTGCACTCAAGGCCTCTCATGAACTTTGTCAAAGTCGGACAGAGCTGTGAGTACATTTTACTTTGGTCCATGAAGTATTCATGAACTTCGAGCATTTCGCAACACTCACACATACACATGAGCCGAGAACATTCTAAGTTCCTAATTGAGAGAAAAAAGGGTTTAAATGTTGACCAACACTGTTATGTTGAGTGGTTGTTTTGAAATCATTCTGAGTCAAATGAGGGTGTCCAAACTATTTAATCAAGAGACGTGAGGAAGAGGAACAATGACCACATGCCTAGTATAGGAATGGGGGTTTTCTTGTTCTCATGAGGTCCTCGTACAGCCACGTTTTGGTTCCTCTTTCTACACGTCGTAGACGGTCTGACGGAGGAGGAAAAGAAACAGTTGTGTGAAGATTTCTAAATGTCAGCGTCAAAGTTTCCCTTTCGATGCTCCATGAACTGAACGATGTTTCCCTCCATTCTCTCTGACCTTCTTTTGTGTCACAGCCAAAAGCACCGCCACCACCACCACCCACAGCGCCGCCATCAGCTCACCCACAGTTGCGCCTCAAGGGTCAGCGGGTGTTCCAGGAGGAACCACAGGTGGGCTCGAGCCAGGGAGAACGGCGGCGCCGTTCACGCCCGGAGATGCGGCGACGAGGCCGGTGTCGGAGAGCTCAACGGTCTCCTCTCTACAGCCCCACGTCTTCAATGACCAACAGACACTCACAACGACCACAGGATTCCCGCCACACTCTGAACATCAGCGCACCACTGGTGAGTTTGAAATGAGCTCATGAAATGAGCACCCAGCCTCAGATTAGGCAAAGCCTCAGTGCCCCTCTGCATACTTTCCAGACCGCAGGTTGAGAATCACTGCGATAACGTTACATCTTCATACTGTTATCTCAAAAACATGCTTCATGTAAGGAAATGTCGACAACACTTTAGTGAGATGTATTTTGTGTGACTGACATTGAATGGCTGTTGGAAAGAAGCCTCAGAATAGTGACTATAACGTGTTTCAAGCACAGGTATAATCTTTGCCATGAAAAACACGGACACAGTTTGTTTCAAATCATTGAAGAGGATAACTGTGCATGTAGTAATGGGAAAAAATAGGGAGAAAAAACTTGAAAAAATGCTTCACTAATGCCATCTTGTGGTCTCTTTGGGTATTTATTTAATTAAGCTTGCGTCATTTGCCCTTGATGGCCGGATGGCCCACTGTTTAGGTGCTATTTGCAGAGATGCAGGGAGACATGCAAAGCATACGTGGCACTGGGTCCTTGGGTCATGGTTAGGAGAGACTGTTGGTTTCACTTGCCTTGCTGTTGCCTTGATTTTGACTGTTTCTTAAACTTGACACACAGGATGGACGTCAGGCAATGAAACAGTTGAGGATGACACGTCAACAAACATCACCAAGAGAAACGAAACAGGTACATTCTCAATCCTAAGTGTCTTCATTATTCAGAATAATCCAACCGTCTCATTGGCAATGATAGAAACCCCTTTTTTTTGCACTATAAATGTGTATTTATGTCCATTATTTCTATTCCTGTCTGTCTCCAGGAGGCTTCGACTCTGATATGCAAATCGGAACCCAAAATAAGTCCACACTGCTGGTCTTCCTCGTCACATGCCTGATTGTAGGCCTGCTAGTGGTGGTCATCTTTTTTGCAATCAAGCTTAGGAGAGCACACATTGCCTGGAGGAGAGGTAAGCATGTGCCACGTGAACAAACCAAGACACATGATAGAAGCGGTCATTGTTTCAGACTTTACATCTTCGAAATGTTTGCCAGTCCAATCATCTGTTAAAATGATTTTTATTGTGAAAACACACGTTTACTCTCTAATGACTCTTTTTTTGGACACAGAAAATGAAGACTCTGATCCATCAGAGGAAAGCAGTAAATCCAAGACAAGCCAGGAAGAGAAGAATTCCCAAGGACACACACGAAGAGGTGTGTGGGCGATTGGAAAACCGTTTGGGGCTTTGAAACTTGACATGATGACTTCTAAAAGTGAATTTGAACTTTACTTTAAGAGATGAATCATGAATTAAACAGGACTGGACAGGAAATAAGATAACATCAAAAACCAAGAACAATCGCCACGTGTTTGATTTTCCTGTCAAAGAGCAATTGGAACAATGGTCAATGATGGTCAAAATCGAACAGGAAAGACAAGACGCTGGGATATCAGTTATGACTGTGTCTCCCATCGTTTTGTATAATCATCACGATTGTAGTCTTTTGTAAAGCACTTGGATGAGCAAAGTGTCAGACTCGGTGGGAAAAAGATCAAACTGCAGCAAAGATGGAATGAAAATTGATATTTAATCATATTATCTTCATTTTCCGTAACGGAAATGCATAAAAACATGGGGGCCACAGAAAGATTTCGGGGGATAAATGGACAAATGAGTGTTATATGGTTTATCAAAGCAAGTTTCATTCAATGGCTGATTTAAAAGCTGTATACAAACCCTCATTTCCCCACATCTGACTCATCGAATATTACTTTGTCGAAAATCGGGTGATGTTGGTGCAATCGGGCAGTTCTTCTTTCGCCATTTTGCTTGCGCAGTCGTTAATGTTGCGTCTCTGTCTCCCAGGGCTCTTCAACACGGTCTTTGCAAAGTACGTCGTCGAAGAACCAACTGTTGGAGTTTCACAGCCAAACACAGCTCCACACACAGAGACAGCAAGTGCAAACCAGGAGCACGCCACTCAACCGGCCCCAGTACAACCATCAGCCAAAAAGGACTTAAAGGAGACATCTCTGTGACAACCTAACTTCACTTGTGTTTCCATATGCGTGAGGAAGTTGTACGAGGTTGCAGGTTTACAAAGAGGATTACTATGCTGTTCCTGGCTCTGTTTACAGAGACGTGGATCCCACAAGCTGTTTCAAGAATTTGGAACTCATGTTTATGATTTTATGATTCTCACAGAATTACTGTGGATTTCTCAAGAAAGAGAGTTGTCTTTTTTATTCTTGTTTTTTTTTTGTTTTTTTTTTTTAAACATGGTTTTCACTTGTGAAATTTACTGAACCCTCTGTTATTTCTGGTAAACCAGTTGACTCATTCTTGCTGACACTGTGGGCCGTCTGGCTGTAAGTAGCGAGAAGAATGACAACAAACAAATGACTAGCTACCGCACATAAACACCTCTGGACGACGTGCACATGGTTGGTAACCTGTTCAAAGAAAATGTGACAAGTGTTCCTGACGATTTTATTGATCTTTTGTTTGCACTGAATAAAAAAATGACACAACGGGCTTGACTTCGCAAAAAATATAAATATATCTAAAAATCCATCTCTTGAGTGCAGCGTTTTCATCAGTCTATCACGAGTCACGATGGCCAAGCATATGATACTGCAGCAGACAAGCACGAGTATTGTTAACGGAACGCATTCATTATCCCTGGTTTATGAACAATCCCAAGAATTGGTTTACTCTCTAAAAAGCCATGTGCTTGTAAAGATAGCGCTCACTGTTTATGACTCCTGAAACATATGTGTTTAATTAATCCGACAGAAGAAACCAGAATTTGTAAAGTCATTTTGCCTCACAATGCTAACGTCCCGAGCCATGCGGTCATTCGCAGCCATTACGAAATAGGGACGCTGGGACGTCACTGCGTCATGGAAAAAGTAGCACTTCATTGGTTGTCATTGAGGAAACGCTCAAAGACACGGAGCTCATTGGCTGCTGTGCCGGTCATATATAAGGTCTCGAGGACAGACTGTCCCCCTTTCCCTTCTCATTCCGGCAGGGTGCTGAACTCACGCCGTTGTCCACCCCCACCAGAATCTCTCCGCAAACCCCGGCCCGACCGTTTCGTAAGTGCTTATTTTATTTTATTTTATTGGTTGTGCGATTGACTACTGGTTTAACTGTGCGCTCGAAACGATTTACTTCTTTGTCCTCGTGATCGTGTAATGCTTCGTCACTGAGTATAAAAAAAGGAACGGAATTGGCGCCTCATCAGTCGTTTTCATTAAATAGGAAGAATTGAAGACAAATTTCGCTGTCGTGTGAATGATGGTTCTGAAGCAAAATGGACGATTCCAACCGCCTTTGAGGCCGGTTTCCGAGCAGCAGGGTGGGGGTGGGGGTGGGGGATTAGGAGACCTTCCAGAATGTTCTTGAACAGCGCTGTTGAGCTCCCCCGGAATCTCTCAACATCCGGTGGCGTCTTCCAGAACAAAAGCCCGTTTACTCCATTGTCTTCTATATACATCCTCGAAATTAAATCTACTGTATCAATGTACATGTTGATCGCCTCTGCGTTATATGTACAGTTTTATTTGTCAACATAGCCCTTTTACCATGAATCTTACACGTGATGCGTCACCGCACCACGTGGCTATTGTCCGTGCTGTGCCTTTGCATGACCGTTTTACAGTTGCTCTTGAAACTGGCCTGCCTTGAGTTATATTATTGTGTAAATCAGCTCGACAACAAAAGGTGAATATTTCATTTTGAAGTGTTTTCCCTATTTTTGTAAGCCATTTTATTCACCCTAATAAATAATTCACATGTACAGCTCAGTCAACAGTTTTTTTGCATAATGCATGTTTGTGCCTCCATCTTTTATTTTCAGTTCTTCTTTGAAATTAGTGAAAGTGATTTCTGTTTGTTTTTTTTCTTCAGTCAATATTAACTATGCCTTTTTTTCTCCAATTAAGAAACATGTCTAAGGGACCAGCAGTTGGCATCGATCTTGGGACCACCTACTCCTGTGTTGGTGTGTTCCAGCATGGCAAAGTCGAAATCATCGCCAATGACCAGGGCAACAGGACCACACCCAGTTATGTGGCCTTCACAGACTCGGAGAGGCTGATTGGCGATGCAGCCAAAAATCAGGTTGCCATGAACCCCACCAACACAGTCTTTGGTAAGAACGGTTTTATTACTTCTATTCTTGCAGCATTCTCCCACAATTCTCTACTACACGAGACTAAAATTTGCAACCGCACTTTAATCTGAAGTTCTTCTAAATTGACATGCCTCCAGATGAACTGACATGTGCTAAAGATGTGGGAAGAATGACACAAGAATGACTTATTTTCACCTGGGTAAATTCACTGTGATGATGCTATTCCTGCCATTCGTAGTTTCCACCAGAGGTTGAAAGACCAAAGATGGCCTAATCCTTCCTTGGATGTCTGAGTGAAATTGATGATGAGGTGAGAAATGCAGAATGGCTTTTGCATTTCTAACCGGTTGGGTTTTTTTCCCCCTCGTAGATGCCAAACGATTGATTGGCCGCAGGTTCGACGACGCAGTCGTGCAGTCAGACATGAAGCACTGGCCATTTAATGTAATCAACGACAACACCCGCCCCAAAGTGCAAGTGGAGTACAAGGGTGAGAGCAAATGCTTCTACCCAGAAGAGATCTCGTCCATGGTCCTGACAAAGATGAAGGAGATTGCTGAAGCCTACCTCGGAAAAGTATGCACTTACAAGGCTTTGTCTTAAACCCAGCCGTTTGTGGTATTGGTTGTATCTAACATTTCCTTTTGTCTTTGCAGACTGTCAACAATGCTGTCATCACAGTACCTGCCTATTTCAATGACTCCCAGCGCCAGGCAACAAAAGATGCAGGCACAATTTCTGGCCTCAATGTTCTGCGTATCATCAATGAACCAACTGCAGCAGCCATTGCTTATGGGTTGGACAAGAAAGTAAGTGACTACAATCATGTTTTGCTTTGTATTTTGTGGCTTTTTTTAATGCTGTCCTTCAAACTAATTTCAGGTTGGATCGGAAAGGAATGTTCTGATCTTTGATCTTGGTGGTGGCACCTTTGATGTGTCCATCTTGACCATCGAGGATGGCATCTTTGAGGTCAAATCCACCGCTGGAGACACTCATCTTGGCGGAGAAGACTTTGACAACCGAATGGTCAATCATTTCATTGCCGAATTCAAACGCAAGTACAAGAAGGACATCAGTGACAACAAGAGGGCCGTCCGCCGCCTGCGCACTGCCTGTGAGAGGGCGAAGCGCACCCTGTCTTCCAGCACCCAGGCCAGCATTGAAATCGACTCTCTGTACGAGGGAGTTGACTTCTACACCTCCATCACCAGAGCTCGTTTTGAGGAGCTCAACGCTGACCTGTTCCGTGGCACCCTGGACCCCGTGGAAAAGTCCCTCCGTGATGCCAAGATGGACAAAGGGCAGATTCATGACATTGTGCTGGTTGGCGGCTCCACCCGTATTCCAAAGATCCAGAAACTGCTGCAGGACTTCTTCAACGGAAAGGAGCTGAACAAGAGCATCAACCCTGATGAAGCTGTGGCCTATGGAGCTGGTACGTTTGTTCAGCTTTACAGTAGCTGACCTTTAAAATTTGTTGCGAGCTTCATATTTGAAGCAACTGGATAAACAACTTTTAATGAGGTTTAATGATGTGGTGTTACAGCTGTGCAGGCCGCCATCCTGTGTGGAGACAAGTCAGAGAATGTGCAGGACCTGCTGCTCCTGGATGTCACCCCTCTGTCCCTTGGTATTGAGACCGCTGGAGGTGTCATGACTGTCCTGATCAAACGCAACACCACCATTCCAACCAAGCAGACACAGACCTTCACCACATATTCCGACAACCAGCCTGGTGTGCTCATTCAGGTGAAGACAGTGAACTTGGCACCGCCTTTTTTCCACCCGCAGTGATGATGTTTTTTCCTGCCATTCGTAGTTTCCACCAGAGGTTGTAATGACCAAAGATGGCCCTGACCTTCCTTGGATGTCTGAGCGGAGTAAATTTGGCAGGGCTGTAGTTTGAAAAATAAAAAATGGGTTTAACTGCAACATGTTTCCTCTCACTAGGTTTATGAGGGTGAGCGTGCCATGACGAAGGACAACAACCTGCTTGGCAAATTTGAGTTGACTGGCATCCCTCCTGCTCCCCGTGGTGTCCCTCAGATCGAGGTGACCTTTGACATTGATGCAAATGGAATCATGAACGTTTCAGCTGCTGAGAAAAGTACTGGCAAGGAGAACAAGATCACCATCACTAATGACAAAGGTATGGAACGTCAAGTGCTTATTGGTGCCACATTTGTGTGAAACTGCAGTAATAAATGAACTTGCCTGACTTTGCCTGCTGCCATTACAGGTCGCCTCAGCAAAGAGGACATTGAGCGCATGGTTCATGAGGCTGAAAAGTACAAGGCTGAAGATGATGTGCAGCGTGACAAGGTGTCTTCCAAGAATGGCCTGGAGTCGTACGCTTTCAACATGAAGTCTACTGTGGAGGATGAGAAGCTTGCTGGCAAGATCAGTGATGAAGACAAGCAGAAGATCCTGGACAAGTGCAATGAAGTCATCAGCTGGCTGGACAAGAACCAGGTGAATACCTCTCCGTTTTTGTTACAAAGACTACAATTGAATACTGCCCTGCCACTAAACAAATTTTGTCTTTGCAGACTGCCGAGAAGGATGAATATGAACATCAACAGAAGGAGCTGGAAAAGGTGTGCAACCCTATCATCACCAAGTTGTACCAAAGTGCTGGTGGCATGCCAGGTGGAATGCCAGAAGGCATGCCCGGAGGCTTCCCTGGAGCCGGTGGTGCTGCTCCTGGTGGTGGATCCTCTGGACCCACCATTGAGGAGGTCGATTAAACATTCCGTCATCGAAGCAGCTCCCTCTCTGTGATGTTTTCTAAGAAGGAACCCTCTTTTAGATTAACTAAAGAGTGTAATTTAAATAAAAAAGGGGTTCAGGGATCAAACGGTACATCGACAACATGACTGAGAACAACTGTATGGTGTTTTGTATTCCGAGATGTTACTGCCCTGACAATAAAGCTTGCAACCCTCTATGGCTTTTTGTACTTTATTTTTCCTTTTGTTTTGGTGATGTGGGTGTAGAGTTGAAATGACTAAGCTTCGTTCACCTAATTGGGAAGTTGTGTGACCTTGAGTAAATGTGTACACCACCATTTTGGAATAGTTTGTGGTGCCATGTAGTGGCATATGAAGTCATGTGTACTGAGATGCACAAGGAGTTTCTATATATGTAGCAACATTCTCCAAGTATGGGTTCAGGAGTATAGACATGCATGCATGTACACTGCCTGCTGTCAAATAATTAAAATGATGTCCTTGCATGATCTCCTTGAAAAAACTATTTCCCTGTACTTAACCCATCCTAATATTAACCCTAACTATACTGTAGCGGAGCCCTGAGATTGGTCCCCCCTCCATTTCCCTCCAGTCTACTACAGACACCTGAAAATAAAGCAGGCCAGGTGCAGAATGGATTAGAAGTCCATTTTACCATAATTACAGTGGAATTTCCAGGTGTGTGTATGGATATATTGAGACTGAACATTCATGTTCTTTGATTTTTCTGCTAATAGGAAGTAGAAATGATTTGGAGTGTATGTGTAGTTTTGTACAACGTTTACGTGCATAGTTCTGTAAAGTCGGAGCTTTACAAGGAACACATGAACGCAGCATGCGTCTCTCACCGTTTCCATGGTGGCATTGCTAAGTGGCGGCAGCAAAACAGGTGAATGCTAAGCGAGTTTATGTGCTTTTGAGAGGAAATAAAAGAATTATTGCACCATATTTCTGCACAGCTGTTCGCCAACATGGTAAGAAAGAAGACACTTCCATACGTGACTTGAACCAAAACATTTTTAGTGCGACATGTTTGACAATGGTTCGACTTGCCTCGCCGTACAGCCTTTGTCCTCAGTTTATTCGTATTTGTTTTGCATTCAATATTGTTCAGCATGTTTCCTGTCATTTACCCCATTCATAAGACTTTTAGTGCAAATGTATTTAACACGGTGAGGCTGTCAACTTTCAAAGAAGCCAGTCGTTGACGTGAAAAATATGGTGTGTTTCTTCGTACCAGAGTAAGTTCTTATACATGGTCCTCTCTGGTTCTTGACAGCTCAAGTGTTGTTCTAACTGCGAAGTTAAGGTTAATAATGAATAGAAGGGGTCAAATGCGGAGAAAGAGATTTCCCAAATGGGAAAATATCTTAAGGTGATTATTTGGAACATTTGGAGTCTTTGGACAATATTTGGAGTCTTTTGTGTTTTTTGAAATCATTTTACATTTTCTGTCTGTGACATCCTCTCTGAAGGCCATTGTTCAGAACCAGTGGTGTCGGGTTCAGTTCATTTTGGGTGGCCTCATTGGCACTTATATGAGATTGAATGGAAAATGTGTGGGACAAGCTATGACCCATGACCCATCTGGAATCCTTGCAAATTTTTTTAAATGACTGCCTGCAGGTGAGCAGTCCTTTGCTGGTTGGGTGAGTTGCCGCTTCAATACCCACCTCGCTCTTTCAGTGTGTTGAAGTGTCCTTGAGCAAGAAATGGAACCTTAAATTTCTCCCAATGGTGCGTTGTAAAAAAACCCCCAAACCTTACCATTTTAATCCTTATTTTAAATTTAAAGTATCTGCTCAACACTTGCATACAAGAAACAATCACCCAAACAAATATTTTCTTGTATCTTTTGAAATAGTGTGTCTTTTTTCTGGAGTCAAGTTTAAATTGCTTCATTGGAAACAACTTGACTCTTGGACTGGTCATTCTGATGGCACTAACGAGTTCACTGACATTGATATTTTTCTCATGTAACTTTAACGGCCATAGGGTGTCCTGCTTTTAATCCTTTTTTTCTGCTGTATTCTTCAAATTAGGCTCAGTTCTGAGACGAAGTGTTGTGCTATATTAGCTTATTCAAATTTATTAAGGCTTCTTTTGGAGATTGAATTCTTCTATTTATTTCCCTTTTTAAAACAGTGGTTGTTTAAAACTAACTATTTTGCTGCTCCTTAACTGTGCTGTCTTCTCTTTTTAAATAGACTTAGCAAACAGAGAGACATGGATAAAGAAAGAAACCATGGAGGGACATATCCAGTGGATGAGACAGAGGACGAGAGGTGCCCGCCTCTCAGGGAAGTAGCTCTGGATGGGCAGTGGGACGATGTGGCATCAGACACGGAGAGCTTGGCCCAGGACAGAGCCTCCCAACAGCAACAACAGATGCAAATAGGTCGCCATAATCACACCAAGAGTCACCTGTCTGAAAAGGAGAATGCTGACTGCCTACAGTATGAAAATGAAGAAGAGAACGATACCGGAGACGAGAATGATGAAGCCCTGCAACTTTATGACAGTTTAGATAAAGCAGCATGTTCACAAGACACAAAGTGGCAGATGCAGATGGGAGATTTGGAAACAGACGCACGAAAAAGAACAAGGTAAAATGCATCATTTGAATTACTCCTTCACAACAGCGTGTGACCTTGGAATGCATTGGACATGGGTTTGCAGTGACTTAAGGGACATCAAGGGAGGGAGGGATGGAGTTGAGCATCCTCACTGCCTGGTGAAAGAAGCTGTCTCTGAGTCTGCTGGTTATGAATCCCCAAATGAATTGTGAAATAATATCAAATTCGAAGAATTCATCAGGGTTTTGCTGCCACATGTCAAGTCTGTAACCTAGCACTTCAATGGACGAAAGCTATTGTAGGCTTGAGACTCCAGCGCTGGATCGCAACCTTTCAAACATTTTTATATGTCTCCCTGCTCCACCATCACATATTATTGTGATGCCATCGAGCTGTGCAGAAACATGCTCACCAGCCTTTCATTTCATTCAATTTTGTTAGGAAGGTAGACATCTAAAAGTCTGAAAAAGGAAGGGGAGCCCTCCAGGACTGGAGCTGGACACTCCTGCACGAGATGAACGCCATCTTTCTTACATGCAATTATGTAGATTGGCCAACAGATGGCAGTGTTTGACGGTAGTTGCAGACCAGTGCAGATTCTGGAGGCTTTCTGTTTTCCAAAGATAAATGTATCCACTCAATGGCTTTTCTGTCCAAATTCACCCTTTTTTAAATTCACTTCACAAAATGCTCATAGAGCGGAGAGGGACGGGCATTTTATTAACACACACACACACACACACACACACACACACACACACACACACACACACACACACACACACACACACACAC
>JASSRZ010000006.1:6550743-6566910 GCA_032164315.1 Malacoctenus gilli | reverse complement strand
CACACACACACACACACACACACACACACACACACACACACACACACACACACACACACACACACACACACTCGTACGCACGCACGCACGCACGCAGAAGGACGTGGAGGTGTGTTTGGATTGGAGCACCCGGCGTTGAAACGAGAACGTGAGTCATCTTTCGCTGCTTTTCCCCTGACTGGACGCTGCCTCGGACCGACGGAGCGACCGTTGGCGCGATTGCACAGGAGTGAAAGTAAAACTGGCCCTCATCAGTGCAAAACAAAAGCTTCATCCGCCCCCAAGCAAGAGATACCTTGTGTTTGGACAGCAAGTCACTCAGGAACCACTTAAATCATTATCATCAGACCAATCAACAGTTGATTGTATTATGTCAACAGGGGAGGGGGGGGGTCCTCGTGTGTGCAGCTGCTACAAAATCCCTTAGAACCATGTGAGTGTGCACACGGTTCCGTGCGCGGCCCAGCGGGGACAAAAAGGTCATTTGTGGTTGCTACCGCTGCATCCGATCGACGCGACGCGTGATCAAGAATGCCAATGACGCGAGAGTGCCGATCACATGCGAGGTGAGAGAGAGCGAGCGCTGCAGTTACTGTACAGAAAGGAAAAGATCAAGTGGAGTATGCTGGCACGGTCTATGCAGGGTTACGAAACAAAAACATTTGAGAGGTTTTTTATCCGATTTCTCTCTTGCTTTTATTATTAGTCAGCTGCCACAGAGTCGAAAAATGTGCAAACATTTCCTTTATCCTCATCACAATTAGAGTACGAAATAGATAAAGTCAACCAAGTATAATACAGTGGAAAAATAAATATTTCTGTGGAGAGTTGCAGGGACCAGTTCGGATTTTTGCACAAGCAAAGTGTGCAAAATAAAAAAAAAAGCGTCACGGCAAAGAATAAAAGAAAAGGAGAAAAGAAATCAGCGAGAGGACGATGTGGCTTTGTTTTGTTTTACCCAGATACAACCTGATGCATCACGTTCACCCTCCAAAAAGACCAACGACGGCGCCCTGATTCCAAGCAAATAACAGAGCTGAGAAGCCAAAGATGATCGACGCCACACGGAAGGAGGCCGGGTGGGGGCGGGGGCATTCGATAAGAGACCTTGGATTTGTTGAGGAAAAATCACTGAACTCTTCTGACTTCTTCACCCGTTTCGCTCCAAAAGAGGCTAAGCGCAGAACACAATCAGCAGGATGTGAGCTGGGAAACCAAAAAAAGGCTTGTGAGAAGTTCGAGTACCGTATGAGTCGACGTCTGATATGTTATGAGATGCTCATACCCACCGAGTAGATAGATCACGGTTTTTTCGTCCCGTTCCAGAAAAATAACATGATAAACATGAGCACCGTTTGTTTTTGCTGCGCTTTTGTTGGGGTGGGTTTTTTTGGCATCTCTGCATCCTTCTTTGGTGACCAGGAGCACGAAGTCGCGGGAGGAATGGAGAAGAGTGACTATAGTGTTGTCGACGTGAAAAGGTGCTGGGCGAGGAAGAGGAGGAGAGCAGCGGCGTGGTGAAGGCTCTTCCAGCGAGCAGTAAGGCCGAGGTGAGTTAGTCCGGTTGGTGAGGGGCTCCGCGGTGAACGGGAGCTCCGTGTCAACCAGCAGAGGAGAACCGAAAGAAAATCCCTGGCAACAGTTTTCTTCAGCACCAGCGATCAGTTGGAGAGTCACAAGCAGTCTCAGATAAAAACAACATCTCTCTATATATTATATATTTACACTTGTACAAAAAAAATGTAGAAGAAAAAAAAAAATCCCTGAAGTATCATTTGTGTTGAACAGTTTTGTATTTGTCAGTGAGGTCTGAAGGGGGGAGGGGAGGGGAGGGGGGGGTGTCAGTGGCTCCAGCCCATCAGGTGGCTGACGCGGGCTTTCTCAGTCATGCGGCGTACCCGTCCTGAGCGGGACATGCCCAGGTTGAGGGGGTCGTCCTTGGACCCATGGCCGTCGTCCTCCGAATCGTCCCTGTACAGAACTGTCCTGCGGCCCTGGTTGCGCGTGTTGACCCGCCGGGACTTGCAATGGCTGCCTCTCGTGCTGTTCGCCGCTGCCCCGGGCGTGGCGGAGGCGGCCTTCTGTGCCTGGTCGGCGTTGTCGTCGTCATCGTCATCCTCAGCGTCGTTTTCGTCCTCCTCCTCCTCCTCTTCCTCCTCTGGCTCCTCCTCTTCTTCTGGCTCTTCCTCCTCTTCTTCCTCTCCGTCTTCCTGTCCCTGTCCTACATCCATTTGCTGCTGCTGTGCCTCCTCTTCTTCCTCTTCCTCCTCCTCCTCCTCTTCTTCATCGTCATCGTCATCATCATCCTCTGCAGCTGCTGCCGTGCCCTCCTCCTCCTCTTCCTCCTCCTCTTCTTCCTCATCTTCCTCCTCCTCAGCCTCTACTTGCAGCTGCATGCAGGCTTTCTTAGGTCTCTGTGCAGCTTCGTCTCCTCCTTTGTGTTTCCTTTTCCCTGAGGCCGACGCTTTACCCTTCGCGGAGAGACGGACCGACAGGCAGGGAGCTTTGCTGTAGTCGTGGTCCCCCCCTTCTACGTACTTCTCCCCCTCTGAGTCAGAGCTGTCCCCGCTGTCGGACGAGGAGGAGGACGACGAGGTTGAGGACGAGGAGGAAGTCGAGGACGACTCCGACGAGGAGCTGTTGGACCCGCTGGCCTCGTCGTCGTCATCGTCCGACTGCTGTGCTTCTTGGCCCGCTCGCTGTCTGGAGCCGTTAGCTGGATGGACGCCGCGCTGGTGCCCTGAAAGGACACGACGGGGACAGGTTTAGTTTTAGTGCCTTAGATGTCACGCCGGGGGACAAAAACCGGACATTGTTGCGCCGAGTGCTTTGCCTGGTCTACCTGACTTCTTCACCGGGGTTGCTCGGCTTCGAGTCACCCGATGGGTCCCCTGATGTCCGCTCTCGCTGCTTGTCCCTGAACTGGGGGAAGAAGGCTGGGATTCCTCTTCCTCTGCTACACTGTTGCTTTGTTGAGCTGAAAATAAAGGGGGAGAAAAAACATGCAGTAAGAGGGGAAAACAGGACAATGTCTTCAGAGTCACCAAGTTTTTCTGTTGAAAATGAGCTTATTTGACAACATTTTCAGCACTGAAGCCAACTTCTACACGCCGAGGAGCGAAACGGCAGCCGTACCCTGATATGATCTGCGAGATCGAGTCTTGGTTGAGGTCTGGGATTTTTTTGGCTTCGACACCTTCCCTGACTTGTGCTTCCCTTTCGAGCTGGACATGCGGGAAAGAAAAGAATCATCACCACAAAATACTTGTGAGCATCTCGATCATGACACGTGATATCAGGAAACGTCAAGAGTCCCGATCCAGCCTCAGCACCTGGGTGAAGGACTGTCGGGCGGCGAGCTGCCTCCGTTGTGCAATCGGCTCCTGTAGCTGAGTCTCTGACGAGTCCGCTTTTCATGCTGAATGGCAGACTTGTAGTCCGAGATGATGGAGATGATGTGTTTTTCGAAGAAGGCTGACAAGCTGAGGGTCATGGTGTAGATCTGCACATGGAAGGAGGTCACAAGGAAAACACTTCATGACGACTTTCGATGCTTCTTTCCTTCAGCCTCAACTCGGCTGCAGCGGCTTTGTACCTGGGACTTCTTGTTCGGCGTGTACGCTTTCGAGTTACTGAAAATGAGGCGGATGTCTTTGGCAAACTCGATTGGATTCTCATAGTTTCCTGCTATGAGTGTCTCTGACACAGTGGCCAGATCCATGGGAGTGTCGATAATGTCCCGATAGTCCTGAGAAAAAAGAAGCAAAACACCCATCGGAAATTTTGGAGATGAAATCTTTCCGTCTGTTCCATGCACGTCACATTCGATCCGTTGGCTGTGTGCGTTTTTACCGGGTACTCGAAGAGATCGACGGGTCGTCGGAACGCCTCTGAATCCGGGGAGGCCTTCAACCGGCGCAGCAGCTCCCGACATTGACCCCGCCACGCTTTCGGGTCCAGCGCTACGCCTCGCTTCTTGGCATTTGCACTGGAGCTCTGCGGAACGAGGGCACGAAGCAAGTCAGTGAGGACTTTGAACGCCGCACGCGTCTCCGAACGGCCGATCACTTTTGGACCGAGCTGCAGAGTCTGGCCCTCCTACCCGATGACCCGTCGACGTCCCCGGGGTGTCGGAGTCTACGTCCAGGTCCTCCTGCAGAAACACGCACCCAGTTTATTTCCCATGTTAAAAGCGAAAGTTTGAAGTAAAGCAGCCAGCAATATATAAGCGCTGAGCTCACCTCAGCTTCTCCTCCACTGCTGACGTCAGACTTCACTTTGTGATAAAGATCCAAGATGTCTGTGCAGCTCTGGTCCCTGGGGAGACGAACATTCGGGCACGTTTCAGTGTCTTCATCACTCCTGCTCCAGCATTGGACTCTCCATGAAGCTTCGCCGAGTCTTACCCGATGTAGTGCAGGAGAACGTCAGTGACCACCTTGGCAGACGCTACGATGGGGCTTTGGGGCTCGTTGAAGGTGCGCGCGTTGTGTTCGATGTAGCGCACCTCCCACATCAACGCCGAGATCCGCCTGCAGCACAGATGAGCGCGTCGGGATTAGGATGATTCGCAATGATGCCGGCGAACGAGCTGTGACTCAGAGTGAGGCTGTATGCGCTTCGTCACCTGTAGAAGCGATTCTCCAGCCGTTTGCGAATCGTGTGGAGGTCCGTGGGGTACGCCACCACAGTGCAGTACAGGGGGTAGTCCTGCAGGTTGACTGGTAACGCAAATGCCTTCGTTACGTCTGTGGGCAAACGCAAACAGGGGCGCGCGTTGGAAAGAGGAGCGACGTCGAACCGGGTTCTTTCTGAGGCCGCGACTGGGTCGGGGACGTACCGAGCGTCAGCAGTTGATCGATCCCATGAATGACCCTCTCGCAGTCTTCATCGCGGGTGTGAGCCCCCCATTCTCCCTCCTGAGGCTCATAAAGCAGAGCCTTGAGCTCCTCCTCGGCTACCTCCACGCCGTCACCTTCTTGCTCGGGCAGTGCGGCTGAAGGAGTCGCACAACGTGTCAGAAATTTGCCACAGTTTTTCGACAGAAGACAAGGAAAAAAAAAACAAAACTTGCTCATTTAGTTCTTTCTGAAGCTGGAGGACAAACGTTGGAAAAAGTCTCTCTAAAGCCTTAAATAGCAATAAAACCACAGATATGACCCCATTTAGGAAACAAAACGCCCCCCCTCCTCATTTTTATCCTTCAGCTACTGAGAAAATGAGATAATTAATCTTCAATGACTGTCGGTGTATGCTTGCATGATTACGTTCATTTAAAAATCTGTCTCAATCAGAAACACTGTCGCGTGCAAATTGCTCAATGCTCCATTAGTGACAGATGAAGCTTTGAAAAACACTTCAGCTCCTGTTCGAATGAGATCGCAGCAAATACACTGTTGGTTCGGGAGTCCAGCAGGGTGGGTTTCCAGTTAAATAACTCCGCTTTTAGACTCGCTTTACATGAGAAAGACGGAGGAGAGCTTCAATTACTCTCAAGTGACTTGATGCTCCATGAAGGTGAGAAACACTCGCCAGGTGATCGCAAAAATATCACAAGGTGAAACCTGTCTAATCATGCGACTGACCTTCTTCGGGAATAGGCTCCATATCCCACGGACTCATTCGCTCCCGCTCACCATTATCCCACCTGATGGAACAAAGTAACACGTTGACTTATGTGTGAATCACTGAGAATGAATCACGACTTCAGTTCTAAAGGTAAAATCATGAATATCGACAGAAACTTGTGATCACATGCTGTGAAACACACAAGACGACGTACTTGACTGCGTAGCACTGAAACAGGCTGTCTGGATACTCCAGCTGCAGAGGCTCCTGATCCTCCACAGATCCAAACCACCAGGCGTCATCAATGATGCTGCGGAACCTCATACCTGAGGAGGAAATCGGACGAAAGTGAAGTGCGGCGGTGGCGACGGGGGTGTGTGTGTGTGGAAAACAGTTCAAAGCGCTGCTGTGAGCCAACAAACCTGGCTGCCAGTTGTGCTCTTTAGCCTCGTTGTAAAACTGCTGCAGCACCAGAAAATCAATGACGTCCGGCATGTCGTGATACCTTGAAAAACGTGGAAATAAAGAGGTGATGAAACCTTCGAATCACAGTGGTTTACTTTTGTTCCACATATTGAATGTCAACGCTTACTTCAAAGAGAAGGAGTCATTGGTCATCTTCCCTGAGACTGGGTCCAAGAACGCCAGCTTCAGACAGCAGAGGGTGGGAGGTCCCACTTCATACTTGATCCCCACCACCTTCACAGATTCCTGATCCTGGTGACAGAGACAGGAAATAAACAACAAGGATTGATAAGAAATACAAGTTGACGTTACGTTTATTCTCCGAGGAGTTTGTTTCATGAGGAAAAACAACAACATATTGCACAAGAGGTCAAAGACTTAGTCTTCAAGTCCAAAATGAGCTGCAACTCAGACAGCGCTCTGGTGGCACACATCCATTCCTGTAAAGGACTGGTGCTTTGGAATGAATCAGCTGCTCACCCTGAGGTTGAGTCGGTTCCAAGGCTGTTTCTGAGGGTTGACGCTGTAGGCCTTGGCCCTGCGGACCGCCCGGACGTAGGCCTGGTGGCCCTGTTTGAAGTAGATGAGCTGGACGAGGACAAGTGAGTCAGGATTAAATGGCACATAACGCGGCGCATGTCAGAGAAGCGGCCCTCACTTCATCGCCCATTTGCGGGACAAAAGGAGAACGGCGTGGGATGGTCTCCATTATCCATGACGGTGGCAGCCATTCCTCTGCATCCAGTCCAGCCAAAGAGGATGTGGGTTTCTGGAAATCAATTTGTTGAAAACACTCTGAACACTCTCTTGTGTTGTCCCATAAAAACGTCATTATACTGGGAACACTGGGGACGCAGGCCGTGCCCACACACCTGTTTGGTCTCCTTGGGCTTCTTCTTCTTCGTCTTCTCACTTTCCCTCTTCTTTGCCTCCTTGGCATCTTCGCCACCTTCTTCTTCCTCAGAACTGCTGTAACCTGGGGGCTGAATGGCCCGTCTGGTTGGTCGCTTGGGCGGCTGGAGGTTTATCCCCGCGTCGGCCGTCCAATCAGAGTACTCACTGGACGAGTCACTGAGGATGAAAGTGGGACCCTGTTAGGTGGAGGATGATCGCTACATGTTGGAAACGCTGCGAGGTGAAACAACCCGAGGAACTTTTTTCTACCAGGAGCTGCTTTCACTCTGCCACTGAGTTTCTCCACCAGACGAGGCTTCAGATTGGCCGGCCTGCTCTTGTGCCTGTCAAGGACGAGAATGCATCATTCAGCCAACGTACAGACAATGAGACAGTTTATGACGGAATGGCGTGTGGAACAGGACGTTGGGACATACGTCTCCATCGCTGTCGGAGTCCATCTGGCTGCCAGAGTTCCGCCTGCCGCTACCGTTTCGACTCCTGCTACCTGGGCGGCGGACTTGAGCCGAGCGGGTCTGATAGGCGTGGCGCTGCTGCTTTTTCTTGGTGGGTCGCAGGGAGCGCAGACGTGTCGCCAGTGGATCGCTCTGCACGTTGCGAACGGAAGACGCAAAACAGAAGGAAAGATGTTGCTTTGCTGACACTCACACATCTGATTTACTGAAACATCCAACAATGTGAAAAGAAGCTTTACTTTTGGTGTGCAGGCTGCAGGTTTCTTCCTCCTCTCAGCGTTGTAGAGAGAACACTCCATGTCGCCTTTCGCTTGTCTGCATTCCTCCAAGACCCTTCAAATATACAACAGCAAGTTATGACATTTGCCACAAGATATAACTTGGAAACACTGTCGTTGAAGCATCTTCGCCACTTTGCATGATGCCCTTCAAGCTGGTGAGGACCCTGCTGTCCAGCTCACCTGAACGTCCCCTGTGGCACCTCATTAACCACCACTCTGCGGCTCCAGGCCAACAGGTCCCTCTCTGTGGCCACTTGACTACGCAGGGAATTATGCTGCATCTGCCAAACGCCATCCACCTGCCCACTCCTGCGAGCGCCGACAGCCGGAGACGAGTCCACCACTTCTCCTTCACCATCGGCTAAAGTGCAACAACGGGTCGGTTCGGTGAGATCACGACACACCAGAAACATTTCTCAAAGGCATTTGAATCGTACATGGCCCGTTTTGTGACTCTAAAAAGCATTCTGCACGGCAGAGACGACATCGGGTCACACACCTCCATCCATCACGACAGGCTGTTCTACATTTTGCTGGGCATCTTGCTCATTCTGCATCTGTCGGATGAGATTGTCCAGGATGCTCTCTACGTTCTCTGTCGTCTGCTGGCCAAGTACTTGTTCGACCAGCTCACCGTCGCCTGGGCAGAAAAGACACAGAGCGGGCGTCAAGCTCCATCGCAAATGCGTCCTGTGGCGGAACCTTCCCGGATGCTGCAAGTAGGGAAGAAAGTGCTTTACTGTTGGCCATGTATCCCAGCTGAGGAACGAGCTGCTCCTCCTTGCAGTTTTCCCTGCCTGGCACCAGGCGCTGGTAGTGGGACGGGTGAGGGTTCCCGTCGACGTCCACCAGGAAGGGCGGAGGCATGAGATGAGGGGCCTGCTGCGTTTGCTCGTCCAGGACGTAGTTATTGGAGTCGCGGATGAGAGGGCGGTAGTCGGTGTGAAAGAACATCTGGTCAGGAATCTGCGGGGTGGGTGAAGTTAACAGGTTGACCGTAAAGACCAAAAAAAAATCAATTTTACTGCAAACTTAATCAGTGGAGATTACAAATCAACACACATCAGTGTGGAACTCGTCTCTGATCTCTAATTAGCCAACACTTTATAGAGAAGCCAAACATGGGATGAAGCAGGCGACACAGAGCATTAGAATCGCTCAATTAGGAGGTATAAATTCTGAGGGTCTATTTGTTTGTTTATGTTTGGGAAAAAAGAAAAAAAAACCTGACAGAACATGGTTGAGGGTGAAAATGTCTCAGCAAACACTCTGAACGTCGTTACCTTCTCGTACGGCCTGCTGCAGCCAAAGCCAAAGATGAGCAAGTGTCCGTGTGAGTCAGTGCATGCAAAGTGTTGCCCATCCGCGGAGAACTTGCAGTCAAAAATAGCACCGTGGCCTTGGCCCTCAATCTGGAAGGAAACAAACAATCTTAATGCCAGCGTGGAGGGAAGCAGGACGCTACCGCTGTCGCCGCCGGCTGGATCCTCAGAGCTGAAGGATTTACCATGTTGAAGAAATTGCGGATTTTGGTTCCTTTGGTGAGGTCCCACATGTAAATGTTGCCGTCGTGGCCGGCAGATAACATAATGCGCGAGTCGAACGGGTGAGCCTCCAGCACGAACACCTCGTCATCATGACCCTGAACCGAAAGAGAAGAGATATGACAGTCAGCCTGGGCTTTCCTTTTCTTTTTTCCCCACTTTAGAAGTAAAAAAAAAAAAAAAAGATGCAAACTTTCATCACTTACAGACAAAACATGCAAGAGCTGCCCGGACGCACTCCACACTTTGAGCAGGTAGTTTGACACAGCTGTGATGACAGTCGTGTCTGCTCGATCCCAGGCTACCATGGTCACCACCAGCTTGGTTTTATCATCCCCCGTGGCAACGGCACTCCTATAAAAAGGGAAAACGCGACAGCATGTATGAAACAGTCTAAAGACTGAAATGGTTTCCTGAAACACTGGGCGGTCTGACCGTTCCGTTTCTCACCCAGGCAACCTCGCAGCCATGTCTAAAGTGATGCTCTTCCACTCCTGTTGCTGGTAATGCCAGATCCTGGCCGTGCCGTCGCGGCTGCCGCTCACAAACCTCAGGCTGAACACAAACAGCAGACGTCAGTTTACTTTCGGCTTCCGTCTCGACGTCTGCTTGACCCGAGAGATCCAACTCACCTGTCACTGTTATTGCTGAACTGGACGACGACCACTTTATCCTAAAAACACCAGCCGTTCAGAAGTCAATGTCCTTTTACATCTTGGACTCAACATATAAACAGGAACATTGTTATGAACAGCAGCTTGTTTCTTACCGTGTGCGCGTCCATCTCAGACACCTTCATGGGAGTTTCAGCACCAAGGAAGTACACCCTGATCATGTGATCCGTGCTGCCAGTAGCCATGAACATGCCACCTATAAACAGTAAACAGACCAAATGAAATGCAAAATGCATTTGGAGAACAACAGAAAAACAACATATAAAAAGCTTGTACACGTCTGAATCTGTCCTGCTGGTCACAGAAAAGCCGCTTTGGGTCATTAAATGGTACCTGGTAAAGAAATCGACTCACCGCTACTGAAAGAGGAGGTGGAGACCTGCACTCCTGGTCGCGACCGCTCGACAAACTTGACTGGTTGATCACTGAAGACAAAAGTGGCAAATAAACGTTGAGGTTGTTTACGTTGAATGTTAAAAGCAACATGAAAACCCCCCTCAAAACTCACTTGAATTTCATACTGAGCGAGTGCCACTTCCAGAAACACACCATGCCGTCGGCACCTGTTGACGCCAGGTACCGCGTGTTACCTTTGACTGCCGGGCAAAACTAGGAGGAGGGAAAATTTGGAGTGGGTTAGTCCTGGACAAGCACCGATTATTGTCTAAAACAACGAGTTAGCTGTAGACAGCTAACATTGCACAAAACCATGAAATTACGCAGTTTGATTTGGCTTTCAAGGACTTGTTAGTGCTGTATGTCCCATTTCTTTTTACTAGCTTCTCCTTTTGAGGAACTGACTGAGTCATGCTGAAGTCTCTCACCTGTATGGATGTGATGGAGGCAGCATGGGCCTGCAGAACAATGATAGGCGCACAGGTGCGTAGGCACCACACTCTGATGACTTTGTCACAGCTGGCCGAGGCAATGAGGGTGTTCTCGTGGTTGACGGCCATGTCACAGATCTCTGCCGCGTGGCCGCGGAGTGTTGCCAAGAGGCGGCCATCGTCTGTGGCCCAGATTTTCACCAGGCAGTCATCAGAACCCTGAAGAAGCCAACCAGGCAATAAACTGATAAGACTGTTGGACTGGCAACTATCGGCCAGTGAACACTCGCAAATATGGCCTCCGACAAACAAACGGTTGAAATGTAGGCGATCATCATAAATAGAAGAGAAACTGCATCATGCACCAACAAAGAAATCTTTAGTCTCGAATGAAACTATTCAGCAACAGCTGACAGAAAAATTACACATTTCATGTTGCTTCCTGATAAAAGTGTATTTCATTTAATCGGCAGCGTGTCAACTTAACCTTTACAATAGTTTCCACCACTGATTAAACGCCTCTGATATCATCGCTGGGCCGAGGAGTCATCTCTTACCGTAAATATTCGGCGACCGGTGCGGTCGAAGGCTACACAGTAGACTGAAGACAGATGGCCGAGGATACGTTTGTGTATCTTCATGTGTTGGTAGGCGGAAGACGGCAGGGCCTGGCTGAAACGGGCTGTCCCTGTAGCCTGGCGAGCACCCATGATGGACACTAGACACAAATCAAGAACAAAAGAAGGATCAGTGGAGCTGTGAAAGACATTCTGCGTAATCAGGTCAATGTCAGTCAGCAATATAACCCTGTACAAACTAATCCGTGAGAGTTTCACTGACCAACGTTGGGAGGTTGTCCATTGTTGACTGGAGGTTCTGGTGGACGTCCTCGGTGGAGTGCAACAACAGCTGAGCCACAGCACACTTTGTGGCTACAACCTGAGTTACACAGACAGAGTTACATTTTCCTTCAGTGATGGAGGAACAACTTTCTTTTCAGAAGTGCCACACACAACAGCAGCAGCACTTTTTTGATTGAATTGACAGAAAAAAACATGAGAAAAGAAAAAGGGACGAAAAAGAGTGATAAGTGTGAGTGAACTCACTTCTGGCGGTGCGAAGCAGGGACTGTCTTCCGAGTCCCAGGAGTGTTTGTACACCAGGAACACTTGGTGGAATCTCCTTCTCTATGAGCGGGCCGATCCGCTGACAAACACGGAGCAGATAATCTGCAGGAATGTGCTGGTTCACACTCACCTGCACAACAGACATTTTGACTTTATTTCGGAGCAGAAAATGGTTCGCACAGCAAAATAAAATTGTCTACTCGGAAAATAACAAAATAGGTGAATTACAAGTATTTTTTTTATCTTTACTTTTGACCATTGCCAATAATCAGACACTATTTTGCTTAGCATTAGTTGTGCTGCAAATAGTGATCATAAAAACCAAAAGTTTTTGTTATTCAAAGAAATTGGGGGATATAAAATTCAGTTTTACTCTGATCAAATGGTGGAAGCATGCCCAACAAAGACTGAAACCGAAGTAATGTTCAAACACTAGTACACCAAGTACATAGGTTAACTGAAATAAAACTGCTCACTGTGAAACCTACAACTGGGCAGCATACCTACACTGGTACAGACACGCCCATGAATTACCACTACAACTGCGTGACAAAGATAACACCAGTCTAACGCCACAGCGGGGGCCCCTGTGTCTTTCTCGGGATGCTTTATTTTATGCGTGATGCATTCAGAGATTTATTGACTTATTCATGGACGGACTTTAAAGAAATATCAAAATACATTTTCCACATTTTTAAGGTCTGTTGCTCCAGGTCTGAGTTTGGAAAAATAGGCAGCTGGTTACTTCCCTGCATGTTGTGCAGTACTTTGGGAATTTGTGATGTGATCCCTCTTATAATTAACATGACACTAAGCCTATTTGATTGGGGTTGGTTGGCGACAGAAGTGGACTGTCCCACTATTAAAACTAATGGATACTTTACAGTGCTTTCACTTTCTCATTAACAAGTTATTTGGACATGCACGTTGCAAAATGCACAAAACTGGTGAAGAGATCGCAAAAAGTATAGTTTAACAGGAAAGAGAAGATTGTTGTATGACAAAAAAAACTCAATTTGAGATCAAAAAGAGGAAACTGCAACTTTTTTCTTCCAGACTTAATCGTTTCTTGACTATCCCAAATAATCGAGACTAATAACCGTGTGAAATTCGATTTTTTTCCCCCATGCATTGTTGAAAAAAAACAATCCACACAGAGGGAGGGGCGCGCACGAAGGAAAAGGCGGGTCTTGTCGGCTGCAAGCCAATAAGAAAAGCAGTGGAATCTTTTTCCGCCTCACAAACCAACGCTACAGAGATCTCATTGGCTCGCCCACATGACAAACAGCTCTCAGACTCAATCACGAGCAGGCGCTGTCGCCGTCCCCCGCCTACTAGCTCACACAATAGCACAACCCGAATATCGTTATTTATCGACAGGCCTACACTAATATTACGGTTTAACTACATTTTAATAAACATCCGCACGTGTCACAACGTATGTTGTGGATGGTTGATGTATCTAAATATAAAGACGCATGCGAAAAAATAGTTGTCAATAAAAAACGAGCAAACGAGTAATTTCTTAAAACTTAATTACAACAATTCACACTCACCCAGTCTTGGAAGGAGCGTTTGTATTTCTTGCCGTCCCAACTCCATCGTTGCGGGACCAACTAAAGTTAACAAACAAGCGATTAAAGATTTTACAAAGAGGGGCTAGTTTCGACTCGACGGGGAAACGCGCTCCATTTTCTCAACACCAGTCATAATGCGGAAAGTTCTCCTTAAATTTGAACAGATAGGCGGCAGTACGGTAACCACACATGAGAATAAACACAGAAAGGTCCAGCTGAACGCACCTCATACTCCTCCAGCTCCTCGATGAGGATCTAACAACAGAGGCACACAGTTAGCATCACATGCTAGCGCGGCTACCCGTCGCGATTTACGACTCGCTGTGAACATGTTTGTTGAGAGTTGTTACCTGTGCAGATTTCTTACACGGTCCAGACTGCAGAAATCTGGCAATGAGGTAATAAAGTTCTGAAAAGGAAGAAGTCGCGTGAGCTGGGTACTAACTAATGCCGTTGTTGAGTCGAGCTAGCGTTAGCCACATAACTGCAAATTGTGCAAATGTAAAGTATTTGGTCGTAAGAGTGACGGACGCCCGGCTGCACTCACCAGCTTCGGTTTGCGAACACGTTTCTCTCGCCATCGCTTGATAGGACGGGCGACATCAAGACAAACTGATGTTTTAGCTCGCTCATTAGCCGCCGGCTAGCTAGCAGTAGCTAAGTGTGTGTAGCTAAAACAGGCTAGTGGTGAATGGCCTCCTCCTCTCTCGAGTTGTTCCCTGTGACCACCTGGTGCTTTGTATTAGCGCCCTCCAGTGAAACAATGCGACACTGACCCGCGCTCCGCTTCACCAAGGCGAGTTATGACAATGATGCAGGTAAACGTATGCATGCTCAGATGCGCAGCAATCACTGCAGACATTTTTAGACTTTATTTAGCAATAAATTAGTTGGGCAATTTTCAGTTGAAAGAGTTAGAACTTCAAAAAAATAAACTGAAAACCTTTAAGACAGTAAATACAATATTTCTATACATTTTTCTACGAGCATTTTAAAAAAAAGTCCAAAATTACCTCAAGACGCTATCTGTGAACATGTGAGATGTGCAAAGTAAATCAATGTGCAACAAAGCAGTAATTCTAAAGTTCAGTCACTCTGTTTGGGACAGTTGTTGGATTATAAATATGAATAATTCATTCTTATGAATGCCCTTAAAAGCTCTGTTACAAAACAAAGAATAAAAAAGTAATCTTCACACAAATATGACGTGATTACTCCAGGAGAGGTACTGTCTTCACTGTGAACCTCACTTTTTACATTTGAACAAGGAAAGCATTTGCAATACTTAAATAATTTGATATATGTGAATCTAACTACTTCTGTATGTTTAACCCCTAGATTTTTTTTTTTCAAATTAGGTTTGTTTTGTGGTCATAATCTTCTTTGGTTTGCATCTACTATGCAGCACATTCATAAGCAACATGTATGAAATCAAAATCAGGAAAGTCCCCTGTAGTTTTTGTTCTGACAGAAACAGTTTACAAAAAGCCATTCTGTTGACAAATTTTGTAGGTTGCAAGCACTACATTCCTGTTTGATTAGAGGGCAGTATTTGGCGGCCGTCACTCTGGGGATCACATCTGGGTTTCATTTTGGGAGAGGCCTCCTTGACCTTAATGGAAACAAAGAAAAAGGTGCTGCTGAAACAACAAACGGTTAAATCATACGTTTGATACTCGTAGAGGGAAGACAATCAGTCCAGCTAGAGTCCCAGAGACTCTCTGACTTTGCTCTTCCAATAACATCATGAGTTTTCGATCTATTTTTTTTCTTGATTTCCTGATCTTTCACATATGATTCCAATAAAACATCTGCAGCACAGTCAGGAGTTGTGTCTGTTTTGTTGCCTTTTTCGCTCACTGTCCTCTCTGTTTTGGAATGCCACTTTTGTTTTTTTCATGAAGCAACCCTTAATTTTAGAGGCATTTTACGTGCAGAGATTTGTTTAACTCAGGTATAAAATGTCCTAGTTTCAATAAATATTCTCCAATGGTCACTTAAATTACACATGAAAGTAATTCAATGGAACAAGACACATTTGTCTTCTCCAAAAAACAGCCATGGAAAGCTTGACAACATGTCTGAATTTCAATCCGGCTGATGTCACTCGTTATTCTCCTCTACCGACGGCAGACTTTTTCCTTATCTGTCACTCACATGAAGCAGCTGTAAAATATCATCTTTGCAAAACGCTTTATTCCTTCTCCACTAAGGTCGGCAATTGGGGTTACTGGACTGTCATGGTATCCATGACGGCCTGGTAACACAGCCGCACAGCAGATCAACTGTTATTGGTTTTGGGAGCTGCGGCTGCACAGCCACACATGCGCACTCGTCCAGCGAGGTTCACTCACTCTCTTCAATGGACATAAGAAGGAAATTGTCTTCAGTATTGTGCACTGTGCTGTGGCCACTGTTTGTGTTCAAGCGAGTAGGCATCACATCTGCTCGTTGACGTGTGGATTAGTTGTGTGTGTGTGTGTGTGTGTGTGTGTGTGTGTGTGTGTGCGCGCGTGCGTGTGTGTGTGTGTGTGTGCGTTTAGTGATTTGACATGTGGTTAACCTGAAATAAACTGTGTACATTTAAATACACATTTAAAAACACACACTCTTGCTCATATAAATTGCATGTCTATCTGTAATCTTTGTGTGTGTGTGAGTGTGTGTGTGTGTGTGTGTGTGTGTGTGTGTGTGTGTGTGTGTGTGTGTGTGTGTGTGGGTGTGTGTGTGTGTG
>JASSRZ010000006.1:6532029-6547162 GCA_032164315.1 Malacoctenus gilli | reverse complement strand
TCATGTGTTGTTGGGCCCCCCCCCCCCCCTTTGGCTTATTGTCAGTCATGTCACTGGGATCTTGCAAAATCACAAGGTCGGACCTTACAAAATGGTATGGCCCACTTCGATATAAGATACCCCTTTGGAAGCAAAGGTTAAGGGTCATCCATGATCCTTTTTCTGTACTGCGGCTGCCCACCGCTGATGGTCGCTGTCACGAAGGCCTTTTTCAAAGTCACATTTTCCCATGTGCAAAGAGAACGAATTGGGGTTCGATGGATACGCAAATTCAAGGAACCTCTGTGCAGCGGCTTCCCTGGACCGTCTATGCTAGATGGCGGCCTGCGCAAGTGCCTGTGGGTGTCTGACGTGGTGTGTTAACCTAGAAACTCAGAGGTATGGTAGGAGGAGGGTGTCAGGTTGAAGGGGCTTAACAGTTCACTGTGTTGTTCGTGTGAGGCGTCAACCTGCGGCGTGCTGAGATGCACACAGACACGTCACAAACAGATCGTCCCGGTGGCACTCAGCAGTCCAGGAACTCCGAGTGGTTGCTTTAAGCCCGTCTGATGATTTGTTGTCCTTTTTTTAAAAGAGGCCCCACCTGTGATCTTTTTTCCTGCTTCCCTCTATGAAAATCCTTCAAAATTGCCTGGCATCACCTCCCTCTTACCCATGTTCATTGTGGCATTTCCTCCCTTCATCACTCCTGTGTTTATTTCAGTCGACTCAAATGCAAAGAATATCGTTTGGCAGCCAGCATCGTCTTTCACCTCTCGAGTGAACCCAGCTGAAGGCCTTTCGTGGACGACTCTTTTTTTTCTCAAGGCGCAGCCTTGATTCGTGCTCTTCCCATTCTGCTTCGTCTGGATTTTCGCATCTCTGTGCCGAAACTATGCTGTGGTGAAGGTTAGTTAACTGATGACACACAGTCCTCGTCTCTGATGTTACCGAGCATGTTGTGGGGAAAGTAGGTTACTGGGCCATGTCCTGCAAGCTTAAACTGAACGCTAGTCTGAATATTGCTCGAGCTGCTTAGTGTGACCGGGCATGCACAAATGGTGCGCGGCCTGCGCGGCAGCAGAGGGATCACTGCTGCCGTCTGTCTCTTTAAGAAAGCAGAGCGGCGCTCCACATAGAATGAATGTTGAATGTTCAACCCATGTTGATACATCCTCAAACACACATGAAATGGAGTGAAATCTGACAACAGGTCGTCTCGCGTCACAGGTTGCAAGTGGCTGAGCCCTACTTACATTAACCATCGTGTGGTCTCATTCTTTTCGAGTTCGTCTCTGGAAACCACTCAGTCATACCCACATTTTTACTGACTCACGCTGGAGCCGGTGGATTTCGTGGGATAGAAACAGGAGCGGATCGCAGGTGTCGTCGGCGTTTGTTTCTGTGAAAACATGGGGAACCTATGGATCCGTGGCAGGGAGGCTGCGGCCGCACTGACGTGTCGTGTTACCTCAACACGAATACCTTTGTACTTACTCTCTTAATACCTGTGGCCTACATGATCGCAGGAGTTTCCCTCGGGTATCGCAAAACTAGATCTTGTAGCGTTTGTTCCTTTACATTAATATTGGACCGCATCAACAAAAAAGGGAAAGTGCTGGTTAAGGAAAACAAAGAACGGCGCTTCAGTTTAAAGGTTAGGGTCCCATAAATCAACCATGCTGAACACAAGACAAACCAGACCGCACCAGCGGAGACGTAATTAGTCACCAGGAGTGGCAATTAAAATATTTTAATCGGTAAACAGGAGTTACCAAAATAGAAAAAAATGCTGGCATGGGTGGGAAATAGGTCATTTCACTCTCCTGAATAGGAATTTAGTGTCTCTGTAGTTTCTGCAGGACCAAACTTTCTCTGGGTTCTGCATGAGTGATTTTTTTTCTTTTTTTTTCTCTGGGATATTTTAATCAGCAACAATAAACAAGAGCAAACAGTGGTTGTGGAGGTAAACAGGACAGAAATTATGGCTGCAAAGGGAAAGAGAAAAGAAAGCTTCGGGCGTGTGTTGGCAGGGAGGCAGCGAGTTGAGTTTCAGGCCTTTATTTGGAGAGGCAAGTCAGGGAAAATGGCGACCAATTATGGCACAAGTGATATTCTGTCAGGCAGTTATTTCATAACCTTTACGTTTCTCTATATCAGGAGTATCAAACCCATTTTAGTTCGCAGGTCCATATAAAGCCAAATTTAATTTCAAGTCGAGCGGAACAGCAACTGCCTGATACCTTTTTATTTTTGTGTATTTCAATCTTTTTTCTATTTTTATCTGGAACACAACTACAATTACATTCAGAAAAACATGTAACAAACTTTTTACTTGACCATATGTGGCTGTTTTGATCCCTCTCTTGTTTGATTGTGTGTGCAGTTGAGTTCTGGGTCTTATTTCATGTCGTCTTAAACAGTTTGTGTCATCAATGAACAAAGTACGAGCAGAGTTAAGTTCTCTCAGGGTGTTTCTTTTTCATCTTCACACTCTACATGATCCTTTTTAAATTCAAAGTAAAGACATTTCAGACCAACATCATAGATTTTGCATAATTTGCATGTAAATAATCTGGTTGTTGGTGCTATTTGGTTACTGCTGCCGTCTCCGTCGGCCAGGACTTTTTCTCCCCAAAAAAAGAAAGAAAGAAAGAAAGGATGCTTTTAAACCTCAATGGGACATCCTGGTTAGTACATATTTATTGTTTATGATAAAACTTGCAGGTGGGCTCAGACCCTCTGACAGGCCCCCAAGTTTGACAACTCTGATCCACCCAGAGCTCAAATATGTCATTGTTGTAAAACAGTAGCATCTCACTAACTGGATTGATTGTTTTTGAACTGTAACGTTTACCCTCTCTTTTCTTTATGATGCTAGTGTGAGAAGTGTTAGCTGTGTGAATTAGGAGGGTCAAAACCTGTCATGTTTTCGTTATTTTCAACAGGTTCTTTTGACCTTCGACATCAGACCAGGCACGACAAAGTCTGGGATTTCAGGAGCAGTGTGCTCTGGTGGCAGCTTTCTGCCTCTCTATCAGTGTGGAACTTCACATGTATCCAAATCCTTTTTCCCACTCTTGCAGTCCAACTTATTGTTGAAGTCGGTCCAGTCTCCCTTCTCTTTCACGACCTGGAGCTTGCTTTGTTGTTGGTTATTGGCCAGGTGAAAAAAAAAAAAGACAAACTACTGATGGAATCTCTGAAGCCAAACCAGATGGAGCCCTGTGTAGCTGCAGAACCCTGTGATAACCGTGTAGGTGAAGTGTCCACAGTCATCCCACACACACCCACCCACCACCACCACCACCACCACCACCACCACTACTGTTTACCATCTGTTTACCTTATCAGCGCCTCCCACAAACATGGCAGTTGAGACTTAAAGTCTCACATCGAGACTCATCGAAACACACTACAAATTTCCGCTGGCCAAATGTTTACGCAGTGTTTTCCTTCAGTTGTGGGTTTGTATACAGCAGTACGAGCAGGAGGGATTCATTAATTCCTTCTGTCTCCTCTGAAAAGTTGATGTTGACATGCATCTGGTTACTGACGTCTTGGAAGGACGGAAGGATGCGCTTGATTTCTTCATCTCGCAACTTTGACAGCAGAGGTTATTCCTCATGTACCCAAGGGAGCCTGTTTTACCCCAGCACGTGATGGAGACCTGGAAATATTTTAATTTCTCAAAGCTTTTCAGTCATTAACAATATTTATATTGCTAGAATTGCGTTCATTCGTGCCAATATCGATGCCAGAACCCTCAAAGACTGTTCGACATATCTCAGGTTTTGTGTAAAACTCCCATCAATCCCAGCAGTGGTGATAATGAAAAATCATCATATAAAATATGTTTGAGTACGCTTTAATATTTCACATCTGCACAATACACAAAATGGCGGTAATAAAAGAAAATCATAGGAAGATGTGTCCATCATCTGTGAATGCCTTTTTCATTCCTGAGTGAAACCTTTATTTTCAACCTGATTATCAAATGTTTTTTTCTGGCATTGAGTGGAATCCAGCCAGAAATAAATTCTACTCCCTCAGAATGTACTAAGAAATATAGACAGACTTAAAAAGTGAGATATTGGTAAATCGAAAAATTGTCCTTCATTTGGGCTTTAATTCAGCTCTGTTCAAAGTGTTGATAATTACAAGTTTGTTTATTGATGAACAGTGTTTGGAGATTGTGATGACTATTTGCTGGTGTTGTTTGGATGTGGTCTTATTTTTCTGTTTCTTTCGCTTTGCAAGACTCACAGATATTCTCACTGAAGGAGTTGTGGCGAGACGTTCGTACAGACCATATATGTATGTGTTCGTAATGCTCACGCCGGGGTCCAGTCATTTTTCTCACACAGAGAACAATCTCTCTCTGTCCTTTGCGTGTTATATTTTGGATTAATGCCCACAGTCTGGTGTGAGCATGTAAGCTACCTCGTTTATTGCTCTACGGCTTACTGTCTCCTTCTGGAACCAACTGTCTCCAGCTCACTGGACGACAAAATAAAAGAGCATCTTCACATCCTGAAATTTTATTCGGCAAAACAAGATGTTTTCTGAAGAGGGCGACACAATAGCTGCTCGCAAGGATCTCCGTTCTTTATGGGGGATGCGGAGAATCTCTGTGTTACTCCAAATAAGGACTTTATCGAAATGTTTTTATTACCGGTCACTTCAGCCTGAAGTATTCCTGGTATTTTGATTTGGGCGGTGGGTTTCAGGTGGGAGTGACAGTGAGATGCACAGCCCATGATTATTTTAGTGAAGTCTTATGCTGCAAGAGGATTGATGAACTTTATATTTGATATTTCTGTTCATACAATAAGAACCCTCCTCAATTCTGAAGCGGTTACAGGAAATCTCTCTCTTCTCTCTTAAGCCTTCACCAGCTTCCATTCAAAGCCACAGACTCCACACACAAGGCATCACAATCAGAGTTAGTTGTTTTCTTTCAGTTCTGCTCAGTTGACCGAGTTCGATTGACGACAAAGCTGTCGAACGAATCTACCCGTCATCTTTGTTTGCGGGCACGTGAACGCAGGAAACTCCTGACTGAATGCCTTTGTCGTGCGTCGGAACGTGAATAGCGGCTGGATCTCCGGCATGAAGATAATGTGCTGATATAAGACCATTTAAAGCCACAAGGGGAGCGCGAGCCAGACGCGCTGATTATGAATATCAAACAAGGACATTCCTTTTTCCACTCCATACGGCACTATAGCGTCGAGCTTCCCCGGCAAAGGCTGCCGCTTCGTTCGGCCGATGGAACTATGTTGCACATGACTCCCGAGACTATGACTGGTATTCATGTCACCCTCTTTAACCTTGTAACTATGACAAACAAAATGTTCAGCTCCGGTTATATAACCGCCTGTACAGACGTCATCATCCTTGCTTCTGTCGATGATCTTTTGCTCTGAAGCACACAGTGATTGTCCTCTGCAGCTCCGGGCTCAGATTCACTGAGGCTTGATTAAGACATTTTGTGAGTCCAAATGTGGGCCCTTATTTATTTAGTGTGAAAGACTTCCTTATTCTGGCTGCAGGACTCGTCACAAAGCGTCAGTTTGATTATTTTCCTTTTATTTGTGGTGTGAAACGAGCAGCGTTGCCACAGATAAACATCTGAACAGGATGTGAGGCCTTCTCTGTGACTCTGCAGTTATGTACAAGGATTTTTCTGAAGCAAAATCTTTTTTTTTTTCAGTGGCTCATCATTGAGTAGAGTAAAGATCTCATAAAGCAAATCGAATCAGCTCAACTGCATTCATTTCAATGCGGCGGCCTGCCCTCAGTGTTCGTATTTCTACCTGTGGAAAGAAAGCTCGGCCTGCTGTGGCTTTGTGAATGACAGGATGCAAGGTTCAGCGTTTTATCTCCCCCTGACAACAGAGGTTACTCTAAAGATTTGGGTGTGGCTACATGGGGAAAAAATGGCTTCATAACATGTGTGGGCCCAGCCCATGTGTGTGACCTAGATGTGATTCAGCTCTTTATTTCAGGGTGTTGGCTTCGCCTGCATTTGGCTTTTGTTTTTGTTGGGAGCCGGGTCATTTTCGCCCTGTACTCACAAGAGGCAAAACCTGGTCAGAGGCTGGTGGCACCGAATCAGAGAGCCGCACACGATAGTGAAGTTTTGCATCGGAGCATTGCTAGGACAGATTTTGCTTACCTCGATGTAAATACCCGACTTGAAACGTACAAGAACCGAATGAAAGGCCTGTGGAGTTAAAGTGCCGGGGTTGATAGTTATGTAGTGTTTGATCCCACTAACTGTGGTGTTCTTACATAAAACCTTAACACAGCATTACCACTGAAGCATCTGCCTGAAAGCAGATCTCTGCTGAAGACGGAGTCTTCTCATTCCTCCTGAGAGTCCGTCGTTACTTACAGTTGATCTGTGGGGTCAGCAGATGTGTGGAGGGAGATATTTAAATTTGTTTCCATTTTATATGCATATATACATTTGATATTTATTTAAATGTGAGCCATGTAGGAGGTGGAGTAAAAAATTACTTTTAAATGAAGCTGGCAGCATCTCACTTGCATTTGAGATTGACTGCAGTGTCAGAGGCCAAAATGTTAAAAAGTACTCTTTGTTCGGGTGTTTTTGACAAGAGGGTTCATTTGTTAATGTGTTTTTCTAAGACAGACTAAATCCTCTTAAGAATTGGGAAATAAAGTGCAATTCTATTTGCGTCTCCAAAAACGTGAAGCAATCCAAAAAATAATGAAAATACTGGAGTAAAGTGTCAAACAACACACACTCAAACCCCTGTATCACAATTTCTTATGCTATTTTGCCTGTATATGCTCAGGCTTTAACGTATGAAGTCTCTGCTTTCCTCCAGCCAGATTGTCCAATTGCCAGGAGATTTATGTGATGCATATATAGCATGCAATGCAGGATGCTGAACATTTTATTGATTTCACATGCATTTCACGAGAACATTTGATTATGTTTAGAAATCTGCAGAACCAGTGTGTACCTCCATTCATAGGCCATTCAAAGAACAAGTTCTTTTATTTTTTCTTTTTTTTCCCCCATTCACCGACAGAGTTGACACTGATTTAGGGTTTGCTCAAGGACACTTCACATGAATCATAAACTATCTTCACCATAAAAAAAAACGTGATTTCTGCACCCGCCGAGCCAAAGTGCCTGACTGTTAATGCATGCTGTTCTCCCCAAGGTGCGCTCGCATTACCAACCAGACGCGATCGCCTCTTTGAGCATAAAGCAGGTGATTATTCTGTACTTGAATCGCATAAAGTAGGTAATAGTCGCAGCTATAGTCTGTGGGCCTATTTTTCCTCTGAGCACTAATGAAATCGGGCTTTTATCATGAAAAATTCAGATGCTATTAACTCGCTTTCCTGGTCAGGAATCTGTTGTGTGGACTTTTTTTTCCTTCCTCTGGAAACAGGTGAATAAAACATGTGTGCTGCTGCTAATTTGATGTACTGTAGGTCATCTTAAATGTTAATTACCTTTAAACATGTATGAACATCAGTGTGTGGCTGTCGATAATCCAATCAGATGTACTTTTATTCAGCAAATAGTTGTATGCGTTCATCCATCCATCCATCCATCCATCTGCTTCCCTCATTTAACCTATTTTTAGTGGATTGTTTGACAGCTATTTGTTCGCCGTGCACTTCGCTGATTCCCTTCTCAGTCGTCTGCTCCAGTCTGGCGCAGCTGATCGCTGCGCTCTCAGGAGGGAAATATGGACGGCGGTGTTTCATAACAGGGAAAATGAAACAGCAATAGATAGGAATGGAGACATAAGGTCATTTTTTCCACGGACCGAGCGTGAAAAGGCTATTTGAGTTCACCTCAGACTCTGCGCACAACGGGCAGGCCGCCTTAGCGGAGAGCTCACCGGATGACCTGGAAGCAGTTATATTATCTCGGCCACCAGCGTGAAACGCCTCCGCGAAGTATTCGACGCACTTCTGCAGCCGAGGGGGATTTAATCAAAGACGCAACCTGCGATCTGAGTTTGAGACAGTGGTGAGAAGAAAGAGCTGTGCTGCCCTTTCCACCCATGGCCTAGAATTGTGACCCACATATTTGCTCACACACTGCCTTAGGTAATTGCATCTTTTCCTGAGCAGCAGCAGCAGCAGCAGCAGACAATAACAGGCCTGGAATAATTTGGTGATTCATTTTGGAATTGTTGAAAAAACATAATTATGAGGAAATTTCAGAGTGGATCTACCTGGCAGAGGGGTGTTTGCTTCATAGGTCGGCTTTGTCTCGGAAAGGATGCGACCACCCACGGTGAGTTTGTGCTGTGTGGTGAAAGTGTAATTACAGAGCACCGCTGGGTACGGCATCATTGCAACGTAAACAGTGAATAAGTAGGGACAAAAAAACCCAAAAAAATGGCCTGAAATGTTGTTGGAACTTGACTCATCTCTCCACAAACTAAAATTGTTGGCAGTCGACCTGTTCTCGTTATGAATCCAAGAGACAGCTATACTACCATCAACATCCTTATTTCAGTGGTCATGCCACCAAAATAAGAGCGCAGCTTTTGCTAATAAAACGGAACACGCCTCTTAATCACGGCCAGTAAATTTTAGTTGAGTAACAGAATAAACGTGTATTTGTTTTGTGTGTGTGTGTGCGTGTGTGTGTGTATTTACGAGAGCGTCTGCCTCTTCTTCTGCACACAGCAGGTGAGGATGTGTTTCACAGCGCTGTGACAGGATTGTCCTGTCTGTGCGTCGAGCTCAGAGAGTGGAAGGTTTCAGCTGTTGCCCAGGGGAGGATTAGTGGGAAGCTGCTGTTTGTTTCAGATGGACCGTGCTGGTGGGAGCACTCTGCTGAGGAGGGGATGTTATAATGATTTGTGTCTTCAGCGAGAGGCGCCTTTTTTTTGGGTCCCAATCCAGGCTCAAAATATGTTACAACTGGTCCAGATATAGCCCCTTCTGTCATTTCTTCCTGTCCTCTGCCCTTGCTCTGCTGGATGATTGAGGTCTTGCGCTTCAGCCATCGCTGCAAAATTATGCTGTGCAAAGTGTCCTTGACCTGAGCCTTGTGTAACTTAGAGAGGACTGAAGAATGGTGGCGTATAAATGAGAAACCATTTCCCTGCGATTTTCTTTGGTCATTGCAGGGCGAGCATTTCTGATGTAATCCTCTTCAGACATCCATGCAGAGAGGAGAGAGCCTCCTCTTTCTTCTTCTGTGCTGAAACTAAAAAAAGAAGAAATATCTGTTCAATCAATATGAATCCAGTCATTGTTCGTCTTGGAGCCCCGGCATGGAATCAGGGCTCTTCGCTGTTCCCTGGGTGTCCAAGATGCAGTTAAAAGCAGGAAGTATCTCGGCAGAAAGGTTGCCTGTCACTTTATTAATATTCAGTAGATGAAAAAATGGGTTTCGGAGCTGCGTATGAAAAACGAAAGGAAAGAAAATCTCCCAGACTCAAAGAAAATGGAAACCAGCAGCTTGATGGACGTAGCTGCCTCGGTTAGGAGGAAAGTAGACACCACACATTGTTACCATGGGAACACAGAGTGAACAGCAGTGGCACAGTCTAATTAATGACAGTCAGTGCTTCAGCAGAGGGCCACCGTGACATCATCAATACCAGCACCACAGATGTAGCTCAAGGCAGTATGGCTTCATGTCTGATTAATTATGAGAATAATTCAGCTTTTTCTTTTCCTCCCCCCAATTGTGAGTGGTGACGGTCCAAATGAAGACACCGAGACGCAAAGAACACAACAATGAGCATTTATTATGCAGTGACGCCTGCTTATGAACACTAAATGTCATCTCATTATCCAATAGCGTGACCTACATAAAAGAGCGGAACTAATCTCTATGTAGGCGGATGGTGAATAATGCAGCAAAAATGTGGGAGATCTTTATGAATCTTGGATGTCTCACACTTGTTGGTTGCTGGCAAAGCAACAATTAACTGAAGCTTAATGCTGTTTTTACCAGTCCCGTGTACTTTATGCAGTTGCGTTGCTGCTATACTGTACAGACAGTGATTTGTACAACATGCTGTGCCATTGGGTTTCCATTTGATTGTCACGCTGAAAAATGTCAGTAAGGTGCAGCCTCACCAACGTCCATGAATGGGTGACTCGGCCCCGTGAGGGGGTGTTCTCTCAGGTCGGGTTTAATAGGTGCGTTGGTGTACGCATGAACGCGACCATCCTGGTGCTCGCCGGACAAGCTGATCAGAGAAGCTGTCTGCTTCTAACTGCACTCTGATGCAGTTCCCCTGTAAATGGGAATTCAGCCCAGGTCGAGTAAACATAGAGGACGTGAAAGGACTCAGAATCTTTTCTTTGTTGTTGTTTTGACTCCCCCGTACAAATTTCACTCCGCCGATGAACGTTCAGACTGTAAAAATAGTAGCACGACAATCCTGAGCGCTGAGCACAGCGCGTAGCCCGGCTGACAGTATTATAACACAAGTTATGAAAGTTATGTCATTTGAAAGGCATCAGATGTTCTACTTCCCCTTATTTGCTCGATCTTACACAACCAGAGTGAGCGCGGACCAAACCTGATTGGACAGGATGTGTCACAGCAAGTGTGAATGCAGTTACGGACAGATTCTCTAAGTCTGCCCCTAAACTACCAATTCACTTTTTTTTTTCTCTTTTGCTTTTTTGACATTTTCACAAATTTATGAGAATCCAGAATCTGTGAGGTGAAAAAGGATACAACTTTTGTCCACAGAATCCAATTGTGCCTACAGGTGGGTGTGTGAGAAACTATAGTGAGGCAATAGAAAAAGGGTGAACGTCTGCTTGGAAAAAGATTTCGACCTTCGACCCTCTCATCTGTAACATTATTTAGTGTGAACCACCTTCAGACTAGACAGACTGGCAAATATGAGTGTTCTGTGTGCAGTTTATTGACATCAAGTTACATGATTTCTAAGTGCTGAAGGTCGTTTTGGACAAGCCATATGTACCCATATAAAAGTATGTGTTTCTAGTTGTTCCTTCAAGTGTTCAGTTCCTAGCTTGTGAGGTCAAATATCTAAGATTAAATTTAGGTTAAAGTCAGCTCTGGCTGTTTCTCAATGTGGTGGTTCTTGTCTTATAAGGGCGGGGACGCCAGCGAATCCGACTACACCCTGACCTATGTAAACTGCTGTAACTATGGGAACACAAGCAGTGAATCATTGCATATAGGCATGTTTTCAGAAGACTCCATGGTTGTCGTCAGACAAAGGTTACAGTTTGGTTACAGGCGACGTTGCACAAGTAGTTGTGCGACATCCTGTCCAATAGCGAGTCTTACAATTAAAAAAAAAGGTAGCGATGTCCCTGAAAAGCATGGAAATGTGTGTGCGCATGCCTACACGTGTTGCTGTGCGTGTGTTAACAACGCTTGAAATGTCTACCAGTGGCTCCAGGTTTTGTTTTCTGACTTGCTTTCATCTGACCAACAATATACTTTGAACAGTGTCTTTGTTTCAGGTTTCCCCCCCTTCAACACGCGAACTCTTTCCCGCTCCGCATCTTGTTTTTAGTGGCGACTGATTAGCCGTGTCCTCGTCAGTCCATCTTCGTCGAACCTCCGCCTCCTGACTCGGTGCCCTTTTTATTTCTTCCCCCACTTAACTTTCAAGTCTGTAAGAGTGGAACTAGAGCAACCACTGGGATCCCACGGTGGGCGCTCCACACAGAAAAGGCCCGGCGATGAATGAATGTGAGCCGAATGTGGTGCAGTGCTGTGGGGGACCTCAGCGGCGCCTCGCGGCCTCACTGTGTTTGGTCGCGCTGACTTCTAACAAGCGTTCAGCTGCAGCAGGGTTGTGTGGAACAAGGTTTTTCTTTGTAATTCACCCGAATTTTCTTGGGTACCTCAAACTTGATTTGAGGTGAAGCGTAACTCACAAATTACCTCCCCCCCAAAAAAAGAAAAAATCCGCAGTTGCTTCGTTAGATGCGCGGCAGACTGCGAAGGACTGAATCATTTGGCCCAAATTTGGAGTTGGTGACTCACTGTACACATGAGATGCTTGAAACTGTATGCGTTGTGGTGCAGCCACAGAAAGAAGTCACAATTGACTTGAAAAAACCACAGTCTGGCAGGGTTTCTGTGTCTCCATAGTGCACAGGCCCATAAAAATAGCATGACAGTGAGACGATCTCGTACGCAAGACTCTCTAAAAGATTCTCTCCTCGTTGACTATTTAATTGATTCGTGCATAAACGGGGACGGTTTATGAAGCAATTTGTTTGCAATTGCGACGTAAATACCCATGATATCAACCTAATTTGAACTCGCAATTAAGAATGGTTCACAGGTGAGAATTTCTTTCAGACGTAGGATTGCTGCGATCTTGTAATAAATATAAAGAGCTTTTGATTTGAAAAGGGGATTCATAGTAACGGATTTTTTTTTTAAATTAGCCGCAATCATTTTTAGCCATGACTTTTTTGACCGATGTTTTGCGGTGATCACATGATCTCTTCACTTCATTCGCTTTGTTGACTGTGCATCTCCGCTCATGGAAACACTAATTAGAAAAATATCACCTGGAGCCTGTTTCACTCCAAGGACACGCAGCTTGATGTTCAATCGGTAAAGCAATTAGCTCTGTTTTTTTCTCCTGAAACTTTATGGCATTTTTTCAGCTGATCAATGACTGCTTCGAAGTCCTAACAAATGAACATTTGAAATCTTGTCACACCAAAACTGTATCACAGTTTTTGTTACAAAAACAGGTCGCTCTCAATTTCTGATCAAAACAAACCTTTTGTATCTTTTTGATTACATTACGGATTTTCAGTGAACAGTAAATACATTTCCCCCCCCATGAATTTCATCTTTTCTTAAGACTCCAGAATGTTTCACCTTCAGTTAAATAACCACATAGGAGAAACCTGTATTTTTCCTCTTTCAACAGTATTGACAATAAGTCAGGAGAACTTGAACGATCAGACAAGTTAAACAACTGAGATAACACCCACTCTGGTTTGCGATAATCTTGACTGATGCACCGCGCTCGTGATTTCTTCTCCTTCTTGATCGCACGTTTTTGTTTTTTTTTTTCGGGGAAGGAATGCGAGGGGAATCACTGCACTTTAGGGCTCCACTCACAAGCCAGCTCGGCCGTTAAAATTAGGAGAGCTTGCAACAGCTGCAGTCTGAATCAGCTGTGAGGAAAATGTGACTCATTATATTAAGATGGTCACCGAGACGAGCGGTGTGCAAATCTGGACTCAGCGCCGAGCCTTCGGTCGACGGGGCATCTGCGCAGAAATTCCCATCGCAAAACATGAAGTACAGAGACGGTGCCAGAGGCAGCTGTTTGGCTGACCTTTACTTTGAAATGATGTCATCTCAGACCATTTTAAAGCCCAGTCAAGTAGCTTTTTTAGTGATGAAATCTTTCTCTTCAAACATGGATTTCAGATAGGCCGCTAGAACACATGATGAGCACAGGATTTAATAAAAGCAGGACCGAATTTGCGTGGCCCCCGGCGAACTCAGCCTGTATTGTTCACAACTCGTCCTTATTTTGTTAGAAAACATCTCCGAACCTGTTCTCGGGAGTCTTCACTGAGCTCGGCCGGCGGGGACGAGCAATGAAAGCATCGGCTGAAAATGCCCGGAGTGGGTACTTAGGAGGCCAGCGAACGCACTCTGCTGTATGAGAAGCTTCATTTGTCTAATTGGGAACATGCACTTAAGGCTTTCTGATGTCTGAGATGAACCTGTCAGAGCAGTTGATTCTCATGTGCTCTGTGCGCTGCGCTCACATGACGACTGGCCCTTCGTCACGAGACTTCCCCTCTCCATCAGGGAAAATGCACCCGCGCTAATGCAGTGGATTGAATTAAGAAAAGAAAATGATGAAGAGATGGAGACGGAGCTTTACCGCAGCCTTGCGAAGTGCAGAACTGAGGTTTTATGCGACCCAGCGAGGCGCAAGGAGGAGCGGTCACATCACGGCACCGAACGCTCAACAGAGCGACGTTTTAGTGAAACGTTTCTCCAACAGCACAGGTGGAGGCTCTCTGATCTATGACCGGACACGCACATTTGTTCGAGGTTCGATTGCAAACCTTTTACCAGGAGGTTGCTGGTTTGAATCCCAGAGGCTTAAGAGGGATGGAGGTGGGAAAGGTGAAGCTTCCCCCCGCGAACTCTTGACAAAGGTCTTGAAACCTTTGGTCACTCCACTCTGCTGCTCTGTGGCAGTTCAAAGGTCCACGCGTGTTTGGATAGGGTTTGCTATGAATTGCCATCGGATGGAGTGAGTAAAGGTTTATCATTCGAGCTCTCTTCACTGACCCCAAATCACAGTAGCTTCACAATAAAATGCAAAATAAAAGCACACCATGATTTGAATGTATAGAAGAAACCTCACAGGGTTGTGCGGTGTTTAATTTGCCAACCGAAATGAAGTGCAAAATCAGTCGAAGTGGCGCCGCGGCTTTGGCTGCTCCAAGGGACAGACTTGGTGGAGACTGCTCAATTATATTAACTCTGGCCTGACGATTGTGCTGATAATTTCGACAATCATACACTGATAGGAACGTTGTCGAGTCTAAAGTTTGTCCTCCTCCTTATCTGAGGGTAAACAGATTCTCTGTCCGACGCACTCCTTTTCCGTTCCTTTCCGGACTCGGCTGCATGTGGCTCCGCCGGCTGCATCTGTGGCCACTTCTGTTATGATCCGACAGCGGCAGAAAAAAAAAAAAAATTGGAGCCCGTCCATTATGAGCCCTTGAAATTAGTCATGCAGACTGCTGACCCACATTTGGGACTTCATCTGAGAAAGAAAAGCAACCAGGAAGTTGAGTTGGAAGAGAGAGAGAGAGAGAGAGAGAGAGAGAGAGAGAGAGAGAGAGAGAGAGAGAGACCATGGGAAGTGCATGGGGAAGTACTTAAGTCCTGCAAGTACACTGGCTTTTCAAGGGGGAGTGTCATTTTTTTAGGGGGGGGGGTTTCTGTACTCATCAGATGAGATAGAGAAATAAATAAATGGTTTAGAAAAACTCCCAAACAGGGTCAGACGGGCTAATCCTTCGCCCTGCTGGCAGGAAGGAGGCACCACCATTACCATTATCTCCCCCCCTTCCTCCGTGTGCTTTCTCCGAGCTCCCCCGGCAGTACCTGGAAGGACTGGGACAGGTGGGGGGG
>JASSRZ010000006.1:6516932-6532019 GCA_032164315.1 Malacoctenus gilli | reverse complement strand
TGCCCCCCCCCCCCCCCAGCGAGTCCTCACACCGCCACCTCGTTCCGAGTGAAAACACGACTCCGAGGTGTTGTAGTAGATTTAAGAGGCTTGGGAGAGCCTTTATAAGCGCCACTTCAGGCGGTACCATTCACAATTTTTCCACGCAGCGCAAAACGTTCACACCTTTAAAATATCTCTCCGCGGTGACATTTCGCGGGGGTGTTATTATGCATTAAGCACGTGTTAAAGATTACCGTGGGGGGGGGGGGGGGGGGGGGGGGGGGGGGGGGGGGGTGTTAAACATTAAAAACCCCCCCCCCCCCCCCCTCACTCCCTCTCCTCTCCTTCGCCCCCCTCCTTTCCTCCTTCTCCTCCCGGTCAACGCAGGTTTCTTTCGGTTATGTTGCACAGCCCCGGCTGCTTATGCTGCTGCTGCTGCTGCCGTCGTTAGCCGAGTATTGAGCTACCAGCTGACCTACTTTCGCTGCTCTCAGCCACTCGGCGCTGTTTACAAGCCAGCGCCAGCGGAGGATGTGGAGTCGCAGGAGTGCCTGGAAAATAGACGGACGCGGCCCCGCGAGCCGGACCCCGGACCTCGTTTAGTGAGGAGGACTGGGGGGGGGGGGGACGTGTTTCGCTCCGAGGAAGCTCCGACGTGTCGGAGCCGCAGAGGAGCTCGCCGGCGATTAATAACAGCGCGCTATAAACTTAAGGCGTTGTTATGCAATTGAAGGCGTTCAGCGCTCTCGGCCGGCCGGAGAGACGCGGCCAGTGAGTTGCGCTCCCCTGCTACCGCTGTAGTTTTTTGGACAGAGAAAGGGGGGAAGAAAGAAAATGCCTGGATTGATCAAAGTTCAGAGCGGACCTTTATTCTCGCCGGAAACCTGTTTTCAAGGTAGGTGAGGTTTAACTTAAGCTCGCAGCTTCGCTGACAGCTGAGCGCAAGAAACGCTGTCACGCCGCCGTCTCTGCCGCCGCCGCTTCACCACCCGTTCGCGGTGTTGAAATCATCAAAGTTGAAGGATGATCTTTCTCTCAGAATCACTGTAAAGCACGCTCAGTTATCATATTTCTACGGCCGTGTCGGCTGAGGATTTATTCCGTCCAATCCCGGGGTCCGTATTAGACGGCGTTTCATGTTCCCGAGCGCTCTTGAACGCCGCGTACATGTTTTCAGCTCAGAGTCATCTCGTGCCCTGGTTACAAGGTTGAAATAACCTATTTCTTTCCATTGTCACACTCTCTATGACATTCCTGGCAACAAGCAGTAAAGAGCCGCTCGTCATCGGTTCCCTTCGAGACGCCAGATAGAGAAATGTTAAATGTCGGGGGGGGGGGGGGGCGGGGCGCTTAAATAATTTGTCAGTGAGCTTAGGTCAGGCTGATGTTACCAAACCTGGCAGCTTTAAGTCTGCAGGAGTTCACATTTCTCTCTCTCACTCCCCCTGCCAGTTTTCTGGTTCACAAAAAGCTTGTTGGGGGGTGGTGGTGGGGGGGGTGCTTTGCAGCTGATGGACCCTCCTGCCCGGCCGTTTGACCCTGGGATGAAGTGTGCCATGGCCACTTATTTACCCTGTACATAGTGGAAAGTTAAGGGTCAGCGAGTGCATTCGATGGCCTTCCCACTGTTTTCATTCGTAGGTGTGTAACCAATATACGTGCTTCCTGTTTCCTTATCACTTGAGGTCTACTTTATGTTCGCCGGGAATAGCAACAGTGTATATGTTCATTTCTCTTTTTTCCCTTCTTGACACTGTATTCGAGCATGATTTTTCATTTCTTGTACCTCTGAACCTGCAGTTTATTTACAAGATGAAGCCAAAGCACAGATGTAACCATGCAACAGATTATGAATGGAAATTATGTTGCTTACTTCGAAATCAATTGGCCCTTAAGGCGTCGGAAATGTGGAAACGAGAACCTTTTTTTTCTTCAGATTGACTCCAGCTCATCGTTGTGCAGCTCCTCTCCCAGTGTTTACCTGACAGCTTGAGCCGTCGGCTCAGAACCAGATGCAGGTGGAGGTGGTCAGACGGCGCGAACCGGTGGACAGGCAGACCGCAGTCGTCAGCGCGACCGGCTTGGCTGTTGGATTAGCTGTTATCTTAAACAGGTCTTTCAGCTCGAGGCCTTGCAGAGACAGTGTGATCTCTCAGGCTTCTAGGCCACCGTAATACTTGTTGTTATCTCCGGGAGACCGTCCACCGTGTCGTTCTTCAGTTCCGACAGCTGATTGCACTTCTTGGTGCTTTGTTGGGCTCTTGTTGGACCCCCAAGATTTACAATATGAAACAAGGACACACAGTGAATCATTGTTTTACACCGTTGTGCCTCCTCTGTCTTGCCTCTCATTAACTGTCGAATATTGCATTGCTTTTGCGTTTGCCTTGTGAACAAAGCCGTTGCCAGTTGCCCTCTTGTCAGTGTATTGTTTTGAATGCAAAAACAGATTTCATTAAATAGACTTAACTCTTGTGAAGCAGCATTGTTGGGTTCTAGGAGTTTCCTAATCAGGAACAGCTCACGCTGGTGAGTGGTGCCAATGTGGCCGAGGGATATCGGTTGGCTTTTCATATTTTACCATGTCGTTGTTTGTCAGCGACTTTTACGCGGAATTCCTACTTACAGGTCTGAGAGGAGAAATAGGGCAACTGTTCCAAGAATCAAGGGCCCCCACAAATGTGACAAATAAGCTTCTTTTATTTTTGTGGGCTAGATAAATTGAGCTGCTCCAGGCCGATTCACTGAATGAGACTGCGAATATTCAAGGGAGTTCCTTTCCCAGTTCTCTACTGTCCGATATCGTTGCCTGAGTACAAAAATGAATAAAACACTTAAGTCATACATACTGGAATTGATTCTGTTTGAACAAAATCTAAAGTGCAGCGATGTTTTTTGATTCTTAGATCAGAGAAGGGACGAATCTCTCTGTGCACACCGGGCTGTTCCCCACACTGTCAAACATGGTGGCCCAACAGGATGGAGTTTGGTCTTTCTGTGGTCAATATTGATGTATGCGCCTATCGAAATGCTCTCTCAGAGTATGCACAGGCCGCCAGGAAGGTGGAGGGGTCAAAAGGATCGATACTGTGTGAGGGGAAACGTGGATGGAGCTTTGTTCAACTTCAGACTCCCTGAAGCTGAGCAGGTATTTTGCCCTGCACAGCTGCAGCGAAATATCTGCCGTCTTCTGCGTCGACCCCCCCCGCCCCACCCCCCAGGGCTCGGCAGGTGAATGCTGAATGTCTCGATGCTTTCTAAGATCTATGTTTGACTGACACAGTCTGTTCACCCATCCACAGATAACAGCCATTGTAGCATCTCAGATATTTCGGAAATGTTGGTTTTTCAGACGATCGCTGCCTGACGGCGCGGCTGTGCTGCCGTCCGACTGAGGTGCTGCGGGTAAAGTAACACTCGCAATCAGCAGGAGAGGAAACCAAAGCTTTGATACAATGTTATTTGCCTCTGCGAAGGATTGATGTATTCTGAGAGGAACATGTGTGACACTAGGCAGTTTTTTTTTCACACATTAAAGCTTTTATTGTTTTTTAACGGCATGTTCCACAAGCCAAGGAATTGGTAGATTTTTCGAAACTTTTAACGTGAGTAAAGATCACTAATGTTCTTCGGAAGCCCTGGAGGGAGGCCGTGAGATGCAGCTACGGTAGTTTTCTCCTCGAACAAACTCCAAGACAATAAAAAGGGAGTCGTTCGATAAAACAAAAGGTGGCATAATGAGGTAGGAATGCGTAGGAAAGTGATTTATCTCCATTGTCCCTGTCGTCGCACGCACCCCCCTCCCCCTGCCCCCTGTTTACATATTGCGTTGGCCCTGAACTTGGACGCCAGTGTTCTGCCTCGTGTCAAGAGTTCAGGTTTCTCGGTAAAGGCTTTAAATACCTCAAGGCACGAGTGTAACTAGACGCTGATGTATTTTAGCTGTTGACCTCGTGAGGCGTGGTTTTAGCCTCAATACAGCTGAAGAATGAGGGTTTATTTTACATGGCTTTGTAGAATGAAGACATACAGGTTAAAGGTGCAGTTATGTTCCTCTCTGCAGACTTTTCGAGCAGACATTGAAATTCTCACGCTTGATTCATTGTTTAGACGACTTGACTCTTCATGTTTAGTTTGCTTGTTTTTCAGACTAAAACTTTGCTGTGTGTGTGTGTGTGTGGGGGGGGTGTGGGTGTGGGTGTGCGTGTGTGTGTGTGTGTGTGTGTACAGCGCACTGCAGCGCATGCAGAATTCATGTTTCTGATGAAATGTTTCCTTCACCAGTTGCAAATGTTTCTCCGCTGTCGATTTGGGAGACATTAAAAAGGCCAAAGCTCCAACCGAACAACAGAATTTTTCTCAACCCGGCGTGAGCGTTCAGTCTGAGATGGTTCGACACCGGAGGGGGGATTCTGTGCTGTGGTTTCTCCTGCGCAGCTTCCCGTGTTGGTGTTGAGCAGAGCGGCCGGGGACGGGCGGGACACGACGCTGTTTTGTTTACATTGATTTGAAATTTAATGGAAATCTCTGTCTGCAATGAATGTGCTGATTATTCTCTCCTTCCCCGAGCTGGCTGAACTGAAGGAGAGGTGACGCCGTGTGCGTCAACGGCGGGGGGGTGGGGGGCGCGAGGTTGCGGTGGACTTGGAAGGGACCAAACCCAACGCCGCAGTCTAACATATTCATATTAATCTGTCAATCAAGAAAAACCCGGAACATCTGTCACTCACACCCACCCGTTACACATCAAAGCAGGTGAATTCAGGACTGCAGAATGAAGTGGTGTCTATCTGTCGCCGCGGACACACACATACACACACACACACACACACACACACACACACACACACACACACACACACACACACACACACACCCTGCAGTCGGTCTGCGCAAACCACAAATTAGCTGAACGCAATTAATTGTTGATAAGTGTTTTTCCCCAATGCATAATGTTATTGGCAAGAACCTGTACCTGCTGCGTCCTAATAAAACGCTTCATTGTGCATTATTGTTTGATTTATTTAACTTATTAGCGCTCCGTGACCCATTAAATCCTTATTACACCGTATAAGCGCCTCAGTGGCTTCTGAGTAACGGAGCAGAACTAAAAAGAAAATGTTCAATCTCATGTATGTTTGAACTCTTGATCTGTCCCAATTTTTTCGAAACAATTTCGGGGAAAATGAACGGGACACTGTCGGTCGTTTACGGACGAGGACGTCGAACCGGAGAACGTTGACGCATTATTTTTGAGAAGCACAAGAACATGTGTGCATCACAAAGCTTCCCGCGGCTGCGCCAAACATGAAGGAAAGAACAAACGATCTGGAGTTTCACATTTTTACGAAAGCTCAAAATCAACAAAGATGCTTTTGGACTGAGCTGTGGCCACTTTGGCTTTTGATCGTATCGGCTGATGTGAGAGTTTGAAATTCTGTGAAAATACAAATAGTTCACGAGATTATTGAAAGTAGTCTGAAGTCAACAATTGTTAACTCTTTATTTTTCTCCAGATAGTTGTAGTCGATTCAAATAGCTGTTGTCTGTTATCACCTTTTCTTTAATTCATCCATTCATCTTCTACCTACTCCGCCCAGCTTAGGGTCACAGGGTCCGACTGATCCTATTGTGGTGAGAGTCGCTCTGAACAGGTTATCAGTCCTTCCCGTCCTCTCAAACAAAGACACACACACACACACACACACGCACACGCACGCACGCTCACACACACACACACACATTTATGGGCAATTTAGAGTCACGGGTTCACCTCGCATGTTTATGATGCACGCTGGTGTTCCTGGAAATGTAACTAAATTCCACATGTGCAGGGAGAACATGTAAACTCTGCAGAGATCTGTGGAATTTAACTGACAAATTAGACTTTATAATTAGACTATTTTCACTCATGTGTCTCCGCCACTTCTTTTCAACGGGCATCTCTAAGAAATAGACGTACCGTAAATGCACCGTTTTTGTGTTCAAGGAATGTTGTTCAAGTCTTTTTTTTTGTATGTTTTAGTTGAGCAGCAATAAAACAGGATTCCTGTTCTTCATGAAGTCAAATGCATTGTGTTTTTTTAAGTCGTTATCTCAGAATAGTTTGAGACAGATTGTTTTTTGTATTATCAAAAAATCCTTCATTTTTACACATTTAATTTTTCAAGGCTGCCCCAAGGCTGTTTTGTTGATGTGTTCCTCCACTGAAGGCAGGTCCTGTTTATTTGGAAATGCTTGTCTGATAAAGGACGGAATGAAAGAAACTATTTTATTTATTTGACTTGTTGCATTTTTGCAGTTGTGAAATGAAACGATCGCTGCTCCCTGCCAGAATTGTCATGACCTACCGACTGTGATTCCAGCGTGAAAAATAATTGATACCTGGTGTTAATTATTGGCAGGACGAAAAACCACTCCAAGCTGAATTATGGCTGTTTTTTTTTCTTTCTTTCTCTGATGGAGAGCCACAGAGTCAAACATTTGCTCTTTGTAACTATCAGGACATCAGACGGTTGAAATGGACTGGGGAGATTATGCACAGCACATTCTGTTCACCACATGGACGAGGAGAAACGTATGCAGTGAAGTGAGGAACACACATCGGCTGTGTGTTTATTTTTTTGGAACTGCACACAGGCGGGCGTTGTGTTACGTGGTTGTCCAAGGCTCCTTGCTGAGAGTTCCTGGGGTGGTTTGTAATGGAGGTGTCTGCTCCGTGTTGTTTAAGCTCGCCATATACAAAAGATGTGAAGGAGGCTGCCGTTGTTGTGCCCTCTCTCTCTCTCTCTCTCTCGCTCTCTCTCGCTCTCTCTCGCTCGCTTGCTCTCTCTTTATGCTGGCTTATCAAAGGAGGTGTCAGCTTCAGACATTTTTCTAGGTCAGGGGAGCTCCTCCAGTGTAAAAACGCTCCTTTAGTGATGATGTGCTGCACCCAGGTGAAGATGGCTTATTCACTCGTCGGTGCATTATTGATGTTTCTCTGGCAACACACACACATAATAATAATGATAATAATAAAGAACACCTTTGAGGAGTTGAATCAGGGCTTTTGTTTTTATGAAAGAAACTACTCACGCCCCCTTCAACACCAGTTGCTATTTTTTCCCCCCCCTCCTGAACTGAATACTCACCTTCGCTGTTTCTATCTTGCAGGATTTACTGAATCTTCTGTGGGACCGAGGAGGCGGCGGGCCGCGGGGCCGTGCTAGTGCTTACTCGGAAAGAGCATTCAGTCGAGGTCGGCACGGATGGGACTTACAAGACTGGAGAAAGGGCCTGGCTGGGAGAGGGTGTGATTATGGACAACCTTTCCGACTTCGGCGGTCCCTGTCCGTCCACCTGCAGGGACTGGGAGTGAGTATCCGACACCGTGTAGGCAGTATTCTGTGTTGATAGAAAGCTGATCAAACACACTGGACTCCTTTTTCCAAAAATATTTTATCAAGGGTGTTTCAGAGAGCGAGAACAATTTTGCAGGAAGTGGAATCGTAGCTAATTTCACCTCCACTGGACTCAAACCAGCCGCCGTCCTCCTGACTACAGTCGTGCCGACTCTCCACCCGCTTCCAGGGCGAGCTGTCAATCCAAGCTCAGTGGCCAACTGTGTCTTGTTTACAAGTTCGTTGCCTCTCAGTGCGGCCTGTGCGCCATGTATGTGCCGGTGCAGATCACTGGGACGCACAGCAGTGGCCGGTGAGGCTGTATTAGCGGAGGAAGATAAAAAGCAGCTGAGCACATGTTGTGTCTCAGTAACGCCTGATATTCTTACAATATTTCAACATTTTTAACATATCGAAATGTTGTTTTTTTTTTTGATAAAACAATTTTCCTTCAGCTCTGGTATGTTACGATAGGCCGCGTGTATATAATGTTTTTTAAAAAATTAACAAAAAACTTTTTTTAAACTATTTTCTTTGGGAATTTGAGTCGAAAAAATTTCCTTTTTTTAATTTTTTATTTCTGCCTTCCTGAACTGAAACGAATATTTCCCATTTTAGTCGTGAGCAACTTGTTCGCTGTGTCAAGCGTGAGCGTTACCTTGAAATAATCCAAGTTGTGTCATTCTCTTTTCTCCAAACCTCGATGCTTTAGCTCGTCTTCCTCCATCACAGTATTTCAGTGATTGTCTTATTTCTTTTCTTCTTCCTTTGTTTACTCAGGCGAACACGGCCAGTAGTGCGTCTTAAAAACGTTCACACACATTGTTGTTCTCGTAGCATCCGAACAATGGTTCATTGTGCTTGCACAGACATTATTCCTGCGGAGCCAAGATGTCAGGCTGAATATCCGAAACGCTGTTCAGTCAAACTAAAGCCAGACTCTTGCTTAGAGATGGAGAGATGAGACTGGATTGGCGACAGACCCATGAAGGAGATAAAACGCTTCTAAGCGGGAGTGATGTGACATTTTTTTTCGAAAGACTCCGAAAAGTTTTCCAAAGTATAAAATGTTCAGTTTAGCAAAGAAAAAAACCCATGCCTGTTCATGAATCATGGTGTCCAGAGACAACCAGCCGCATCTTTGACTTTAAAGACAGAGAGAATTTTTCACACGCTTAATTCAAGCTCTGCAGAGATCAGTGACAGTGAAGCATCGTAAAGATTCATTGTGCTGCTTTATTGTCACTGATCCAACACGAATCAAAATGAATTCAATCCAGGGTTTGAGTTCGAATTGTCTTTTTGGCTCTTCACACATCCTCAAATCTAAAGTGCAAGTTGATCCTCACAGGCCTGTTACAGTGCAGGACATACTTCAGATGCGTTAAGAGTAGGAGAAGTTTCTGTGTGTGTGTGTGTGGGGGGGGGGGGTATGTGTCTCAGTTAAGGGCTTTTTGAATCTCTGCAGGCCGACTTGTTGATGTCCTTAACAGTTGAGTACAATAGGTCCACTGTTTCAGTCATTGGTACCACCTGTACTTCCCACATTTGATGCTGTTCAAAAAAGGCAGACCCAGTCCTTCACGGTGTATCATACCAAGTTAATACCAACCATCCATCTTCTTGCCCATGTTGCCGGGTTGTTGGGGGAGCAGCCAGGCCTCATTTGTGTCAGGCAAAAGGCAGGGCACACGGCGACAGAGTGGCGATCCGTCACAGGGCGAATGCGAGACAGCAAAGCCCTCTATGGACATGTTCACACCTACAGTCAGCGATTCGCCGATAAACATTTCCCGTCAGTTCTTGAAAAGAAAAAAACACAAGTGAGGTTGTCAATTGCTATCAGGATGTGTTTGAGGACTACAAAAAACACTTTGATTAAAACTTTTATCTGTCTGTTTCTAGCACCAACAGCTGTGTGGACGACTTATTGGATGAAGATGAGAAAGACAGGGCAAAAAGGTAAACCTTCCAATTAACAAAAGAATACACTGAGGATGCTTTCAGAGGGACGGCTGCTCTTGGACAGACTGAATTGGTGTTCCAGTACCTTGTTGTGTGTCGCTGAATTGTAACTTGCCTTTAACTCGTCCGACTGTCTCAGGGCATCCCGTAACAAATCGGAAAAGAAGAGAAGAGACCAATTCAATGTGCTCATCAAGGAGCTGTGCACCATGCTGCAGGGCCAAGGTCATCCCCGCAAAATGGACAAGTCCACCATACTGCAAAGGACCATTGACTTCCTGCAGAAACAGAAAGGTGGGATTCCGTTTGCACGTCATTTCACCGCGCCCATTTCATTGTCTTTATTTGATCATTGACTTACTCGACCCGCCTCTTTCAGACATCACTGCGCAGAACGACACCTGTGACGTGCGGCAGGACTGGAAGCCTTCGTTCCTCAGTAACGAGGAGTTTACTCAGCTGATGCTGGAGGTAAGAGCCCAGGAGGAGGTTTCTTGGAGTCAGTCGGTCTGTTGTTGAAGTGCAGCTGCAGTTTCAGCCTCATTAGAAAGTGCTTCACGGCGCTGTAAAGAACAGAGCAGAGTTTGAACACATCTTAAAATGATTTCACCCTTTGAAATAAAAGTGATGTGTGACTGGAAGCTTGTCGGACTCTTCCCATTCTCACTCTGCCAACTTTCTCGGTCTTCATTCAGGCCCTCGACGGTTTCTTGGTCGCATTAACCACAGACGGCAACATAATATACGTGTCTGACAGCGTGTCCTCGCTTATTGGCCATTTACCGGTAAGTACAGGGGCTTAAAAAAGCTTGTCCGTCTGCAGCATGTTGCTCCTTAAGTGCTAGTTGTTTGTGATTGGAGGGACTTTTGCCATCCAGCGCTGGTCCGCAACTGACGTCGCCTGGTCTGAGTCAGAATATTGATTCAATTTTGTTCGCCATAAATGGATTAAATCGTTGTAACCCCTCCATTCGAGGCGTCCACCTTTTCAGAATGAGTGTGAATAAGAAATGACATTGATCTCCACATGACAGGGTGCTGACATGCTGTCAGCGCAGGGCGGGCAACTCTCTTTGTCACAAGCAATCATAGTAATCGTGCCACACCATTACATTGTTGCGCGTGACACATTTTCCGCGCGAGTGACTTGTCCTTCCATCTGTTTGCATCAGTCAGATATGGTGGACCAAAACATCTTGAATTTCCTCCCTGAGCGGGAACACGGGGAGGTGTATAAGCTGCTATCATCCCACATGCTGATGACTGACCCCATTGCTGCTGACTTCCTTGACAGTGAGTATCCTGCTGGGCGGGCTCGCTGCACACACTGTGTCTGGGTCATCGCGCCGGAGCACAGCGGAAGTCGTAAAGGTTAAAGCCTGCGGATTGCCCCGTAATTCTGGAGAGCAGAAGTTCAATATGTGGGAGAAATGCTGCACATTTGACAGACACTGTTGTCGGGGTTTTCTTTCACTCGGAGCATCAAATTCCTGTTTTTTGTTGGTTTTTTTTTTTTATTTCAGGTCAATATCTTAAATCAAAAATCAGCTTGTTTGGTGTCCCAGCGTCTCCGTCCCTTGTTTTGACTGAACCGTTGCTCGTAAATATAGAACAGCTCTCTGCATTGGGGGGTGGGGGGGGTCCTGCGGTTTATTGGATTGCTGCTTAGTGTGTGACTATGATTAGACTTTTAGCTAATAATAGGAACTAGCTTAGTATCATAGTTAAGACTCTAAATCACTGTTATGTTAACACGGTAATCCAAAGCAATGTAGTATGGGTCAGTTCAAGACACTGACCTTAATCCTGTGTCACTATTCTGCGTTTCTGGGTAACAGATGGGTTTAGTAGCGAGTGTCTCCGCTTATACTGAGACACACAGCTCTTGCAGTGTCATGATTTGTCGTGATCGCTGTCTCAGGACCACAATTTGACTGTTTAGTTTCTTATGTAGACCCTTGAGCTTGAGCTTAATAGCTTTATTTTACGATTGACTGTAACTCTTGTTACATGAGATGGGATTTTTCTTTGATAAGCTACATTCAGATAAATGAGAGAGTTACTGAATCTACTGGGGCAGGTCGGCATAAACCTTTTTTTTAGATTTTGTATTGAACAAATGATCAAATGCATATCAAAGTTTCAACTTCATCAAAAACATTTGAGATTTTCTGAAAATTTCAGTTTTTGGGAGACAGAAGAGGTAGAAGTATGATGTTTATTTCACATCTTTGCACAATTCATTCATGCTGGCTGTATAGTTTTTACTTCATTGAGGTTTTGGAGCTTTTTTCTGGGCTCGATAAGCCAGCAGCTTATCTATTCTTGCTTCACATCGATATGCAAGCAACAGCCCTGAATTTAAAACGCTAACGGCCTCTCTTACTTTCCGAGTTTGAGGTTTAAAAGGCTCCAGTCGTCCGATGAGGAGGCTGCAGATCCTCCTCCTCCTTTGTTAGAATAGACGCAGGTGCCACAGCAGTCCAATGTGATTCGGTCCCCATTGTTTACTTCCTGTGTCTCATCAGAGCACCCCCCTCCCCACCCCTTTTTTTCTTGGTTGTAACAATGCGAGCGTCGCGCACGGTGTTTACGGAAACGCCCTCATCAGTGCAGCTCGGCCCAGGAAGGCAGGAGCCAGTGTTGCGCAGACATCCTGTATTTGCTGGTAATTTGGGAATATACTCTGCTCTTCTTAGGTGAGGCACATATTGAATTTTGCTGTCATCTGGCCAGAGGTAACATCGACCCAAAGGAGCCACCTGTATACGAGTATGTTAAGTTTGTTGGAGATTTCAAGTTTCATAACAATGGTAAGAATCCCTGTTTTTATTTCAAAATCGTTCATTTATGTCTTTTTTGAATTATTTACACCCTCTGGTTATACTTTTATTGTATCCTGGCTTAAATGAAAGGCCATTTTTTTGTGTTTGGTTCTGTCTGGCAGTGCCTACATCTTCTTGTAACGGGCTTGAACTGACGTTACCGAGAAGTCTGCAGTCGACGCTGGAGGAGCAGGTCTGCCTCATCGCCACTGTACGCTTAGTCACTCCACAGTTCCTGAAGGTGAGGCCCACTGGGACGGCGACACTTGTGCCCTCTCGGCTCGCGCGCTTTCGCTTGTCATCGCCGCTCAGCAAAGGAATAAAACATGTGACGCCGGGAGCAATAGCATGTGCGTGGCAACAGTGAGCGCGAGGAATGCCGTCTGAGGACGGGCACATTTTGCTCCATGCCGACTCCGTCGTGTCACACACACTCGCTCAAAATGTCTCGGGGCGCGCAGACCCGGTGAGTCACATTGTGTACCTTTCAGCCGATTACATCACGGTAGTACCGCTGAAGCAAAAGGTGCTTCCTGGGTTGAAAACTAAACACCCATTAAGTTAAAAGTAAATGCTGAAACCTTTATGAGGTAACCTCAGCTCACACCGAGCAATATATATGTATAACTCTCTCCTCGCTAAAATTAAAAAGGACTGCGTTTACCCAGAGCTCAGGCTAGATTACCCTCTGTTGTCTGCTGGCGTTTAATAACAGCGTGTGTAGCACAGGCGAGTCTCATTATGATTCCACTCATTCAGAAGAACCAGATTTGTTGGACGGGCTTCAGCTTTTCTCTGACTGCTCTCTCCACAATGCAAAAAGTCACAGACGGGCCGGATGGAGTAACTGAAACAATGAATTATGCATCACACAGCATTGACTCATTTTACCCCATCAGAGTTTTAGACTCTTAAGCAAACACTAGCTTCCATTTGCTGCCTTTAAAGTCAATAAGAGAAATATTGTTTACTGTTTCATCCTGTTTTATTTCATGAAGGTGCATCGTCAATGTTCCATTTTCAGAAAATGCTGAGCGTGCAGTCACACATAAAACAAGATGTCACTGTTTATGGGTTGACAAATCAGTCCAAACATGATACAAGAGCAGCATCCTGTAAAATGTTTCATGTGGATAAAATTCGTCCCCACGTCGTGATAAAAACACTTTCTGTTGAACTGTTGTCCGTTGGACTGTGCTGCAAAAAGATGGGGGAAAAAATGACAACTTCTCAGATTTAATACCAAAATGGAGTGTTTCCCAAGAGTTACCCTCACCCTGTGCCTTTTTGTTTAGGATTTATGTAACGTGGAAGATCCTTGTGATGAATTCACATCCAGACACAGCCTTGAATGGAAGTTCCTGTTTTTAGATCACAGGTAAACGACCTTAATATCTCGACCGTCATCAGTCTGAATGAAACAAAGGAAAAGAAGTTCGTCCATGTGTAATGTCCCCGCCCTCCCGTTTTCCAGGGCTTCGCCAATCATCGGCTATTTACCTTTCGAGGTTCTTGGAACGTCTGGTTACGATTACTATCATGTGGACGACTTGGAGCTCATCGCCCAGTGTCACAAGCAATGTAAGTAACTCGGCTGCTTTTCTTTTCCTTTTTTTCCCCGATAGATCCAGAAGTCTGTCTCGTTGGGACAAACCACAACTGATGCACCAGAAAGACCCCATCTGTTCTCCTTTAACTCTGATGTGCCCTTTCTCTTTTCCCCTCTTCAGTAATGCAGTTTGGAAAGGGCAAATCCTGCTACTATCGCTTCCTGACCAAAGGTCAGCAGTGGATTTGGTTGCAGACTCACTACTACATCACATACCACCAGTGGAACTCCAAACCCGAGTTCATCGTCTGCACCCACACTGTCGTCAGGTGAGCTCGGGAAAATTCTCCCGCTTGCCCCTGCTGCCTGCCGGGAGAGAGATGAGGTGAGGAGTGGATGCAGAAAATAACATTGTCCATGGTGTAACTATTTGTGTCTGTTGTTGTTCAGTTATGCTGAAGTGCGAGCTGAGAGGAGAAGAGCGTTCGGCCTTGAGGAGCTGTCTCCACCTGAGATAGCGCCGTCGTCTGTGAAGGTGAGAGGAAAGAGCCCTGCTGCATGCGGTGCGCGGCACTCGCGAGGCCGGCGTCGGCGTCAGCGTTGAACCCTCTTGTTTGTGCTCCAGGCTCAAGAGTTGTACTTGGACATCTGCTCCACATTGGACGCGCCGCGGGACAGAAACAGCGGCGCACGTTCGGTGTCCTCCCACAGCTCCCGGAAGTCCTCCCACACAGCGCTGTCTGACTCTGCATGTGAGTCATCCTCTGTCCCCTAAAGTGCCAACTCAAGCCAGCAAGCAGGTCGCCCAGGATGGGAGTCCTGCTCCTGTACATGCGGTCCATCCGCCCGTAATCTCAGCCTTCTCTTTTTCGGGTTGAGATGTTCTCATTTCTCCATGCGGATTTTAAAAGGAAAGTCACAGAGTCGGTCCTTTATGTAATCCCAGGAACAATGTGTAATTGGTGGTAAAACTCCTGCAGACCCGACGTCATCCAACACCCACCTCGGTACATGTGGGTGACAGCACGTCCACCGTGAAAGGTTTCCAGGGCTAACTTTAGAGCGCCCTGCTTGTCGGAGCCCCCGATCCCTCTGACTCGCTGCTCCTCCGCCCACCATCTAATATGCTAAATCACTCCGCTTCCATCTGCATATTTATGAAGAGCGACGCGGCGGCAGGGGCCAACTCACCACGGCGACTGTTAATGAGAAGTTGCCATGATGCTACAGTCTTGCCGTAACCCACACACACATACATATCGCCTGTCGTTATGTTTTTTGGAGTCGTTTTGTTGTTCTGCAATCGTGCTCATGCATCACGCACTGTGGGTTTAAGTCAGTAGCTGAAGGAGGTGGCAGTCGGGGGGGGGGGGGGGGGGGTTAA
>JASSRZ010000006.1:6489540-6509443 GCA_032164315.1 Malacoctenus gilli | reverse complement strand
TATATACACATATATATATATATATATATATTTCTGCAGTTTCAGTGCAGAAAAAAAACGTTGAATCGTTGAATATATTGTACAATAGAATGTAAAAAACCCCACAAAACTCTAGGCTACATAGTTGTTATTTTATATGTCTCATAGATTACACATGTATGTTACATGATTTTAAAATTAAAGTAATTTTTGTAACAAATAATGAAGTGTCTTATTAGAGGAGGTGAGGCTTTTTTGCATTCAAGTTGGTGTTGCACAGTCACTTGTACGGCTTGTTTATTTTCTGTATTGCCCATCAAAATAAGCTTTAAATATATTGTTAACGTTGTTTTCAAAAGAAATTAACAAATTTAAGTTTACATTCTAAAATATCTTGACATTTAATTATGATATATTGAACTATTTATAAATCATCCTGGATATTGTGAAATATATATGAAAATAAATATTTTTAAACATATGGATTGTTATTCTTATTCAGGAAGTTATTTTTTTTGTCTTGGAAAATGTTTCATAGTGGAGCCCAAAACACCTGAAAGGTCTGAAAATATTGATATCATAATTTATTTATTAATCATGAAAAATAAACACTTTTTGAGGCAAAAATAGATAAAGTGATAAACTGCTATTTTAAATAGTCTTAACTTTGACATTTTGCCTGTTCACCTTTTATTCATATACAATTCAAACAGGATCACTGACTCAAGCAGAAAACTCTCCCGTGGATGTAAAGCAGATCGATGCAGCTTTGGAATCCAACCTGCCGTATTTTCCTCCATCGGTCAAGTTCATCATTTCCATAAGAAAAGGATGAACCAGAAGCTTTGGGTAGAAGGCAGTTCAAGGTCAGTGCACGCAGACCAGTTGAACAACCAAACCAAACTCTTCCAAAGGATCAGAATGTGTGAGTACTTTTCTGCACCGCTGGACTGAACAAAGACTGCGATCCGATCAAATCGGTGCCCGTTTGTTTTGCACCTTCACACGAAACCGAGCACATTTTCTGTTAGCTTCCATCACTCAAGTGGATCCAGAGCAACATTAAAACATAGAGGAGCCCCTCTGTGTTCAGCGTGTAGCAAGCACCTTTATTTATTCATAAATAAACTGTACAATACGAAACTATAGTAAGGTAGAAAGTACAAACTTGAACCAAAATAAATTCAGGGTGAAATATACAAAAAATTCTCTTTTTTTTTTACAATTTCTCATTTCTTCACCATGTTATATTACCAAATTTGAAAGATGTTGCTGAAAAAAACTTTAAAAAGTAAAAGTACATCAGGGTTCTGTTGGTTTCTCGCTCCAAAGTTTCATCACATGATTACTGCTGACCAGTCCTCTCCTGTCGCGCCGTCAGTCCAGGGAAACTTCAGCCACTCGGTACACTTTATTGATCAAGATTTCGACCTTATCGCCTCCGAGATGACAAAGGTCCAAGATGCACACGACATGCAGGTCCTCCAGCTCGCCGGCAGCAGCCAGGATCTCCTCTGCAAGACAGTGAGCGAGCGCGTGTTAGAGCCCGAAAGCTGGCGCGCCACTATGGGACCGCGGCGCGGCTCTGCGGTTACCCGGCTCCGGGAGAGCTGCCTCGCTGTGGCTGGCCGCGTCGCTGAGAGGGCAGAGGAAACCGGACGAGAGGCAGGACAGCATCGTGTTGCCGTGGGGGTCCCGAGGGAGGCCCACGGCCCGGGGCTCGTCGGTGCGCACCACGGGAAGATAGGCTGCGTCGACGGCTACCTGTTTGTTAAGGCCTGTTGGAGAAATCAAACAACGACCAAAAAGAGAATGTTTGTTTTTTTCCATAACATGTCGAGAGTCTTACTAACACAGAGGTGACAACAGACACACGAAGAAGTAAAGCCATGATAATAAAAAACCTCCTAGGAACGGTCGTGTTTAGTTTTTTAAGGTGAGTCACACCTCTGACTGTGTGACATAGTTTCCACTGAAAGCGGGTCTCCACCTATGAGTGACTCACTGATGACGTGAGGAATATAATAACACAAAAAGGCTTTTCGATGGGGTTTTTTAAAGGAAAAAACTGAAAACATTTTGTCTGGTTGAGATGACTAACCAGGAGAACCGGAACGCTGCTGCCTACATTCACAGTTAGTCAGACAGAACGGCGTCTCATTTCCGACATAAAAGCGTAAGAATGGTGAGGAAAGCAGCCTGACTCGCGCGACAACGCGCGTTTAGTTTACCTAATATCGTTACTTGGTAGTATCTTGGACGTGCGGCAGGTGGTACGGTGTCAGTGCGGTACTCTGGTGTCCATCGCGTCGGCTGAAGGTTCGCCCACTGCAGGAGGACGTCTCTCTCGTCAAACGTGAACTGTCGAGAGACGCTGTCCTCATAGAGGCCACCTTGGGACAAGTGTTCGGACACTGCCTGTTGTTGTGCGGCCCAGCTGCTGCTTTCCCAATATAAAACATTCGAATCTGTAGGAGCACAAACACGTTAGACTGTCAGCGGTGTCGCAGGAGACGATGCGGTGAGGGTGGAGCCGCAAGTCGCTCACCTCCACCCGGACTTTCTGCTTGTAAGCTGCGGTCAGCGCGTTCAGGCTCGCATGTAGAGTCACTGTCTCCATCCTCCCGTGTGTCCTCGTCTTCTGCATCGTCATACAGGAGCTTCCTGTCAGAGCAGAAACACACAAATGAGCGGCGAATGGCTGGCAGGTTTGATGAAACTGACGGAAAAAATGGCACGAGCGTCTCTTCACCTTTTGGCGGAAGTGCCCCTGGTTTTTCGGGAGGATTGTGCAACTTCCCTGAGAAAACATCTCGTCAGTTGTCTGTAAACTTTACGTGTGGGAAAGTCTGAAGACAAATGATACCTCGCGCGGATCCTTTCTTTCCGTCTTTTTGCCGAGCGACTGCCAGAAGGAGAGGAAGACGTCGAAGTGGCCGCCTGTTCATCTGTCGGGGACCGGTGTGCCGCTTCCTGCTCGCACGCATCGTCAGAAACCTGCAGAAAACCCGCCTTCTTACACTTTGAACGGCCACCTTTCGGGAAAAAAAAAAGGACGTCCTTGAACCAGCGCCTACCTCTTCGGTTCTCTGTGAACCTGTTGTCTTTGGCCCTTCCATGTACCTCACTGCAGTGATCTGTCCTTGGATTGCCAACTTTTTATGCTCTCTGTATTGCAGGGACTCCAGCTCCTGCTTCAAATCCGCTGCAGCAACCAGGGGAACTGAAAATCAGGAAAGGATTGTTCATCAGGAATGTGTGACGCACATCTTTCAACACAAAGTCATGGCTTCTTTCTGTCATACTTCACAGTAAATACAGGACTGAAACACAACCACGAAAACCAAGGTGTGAGATATGTTGTGGATATGGCAAGCCGGACCACCATCCTGTCCCCCTCCTCTCACCTGAGGTATCTGCCACCGCCTGCGTGAATATCCGTGGCGGTCGAGGGTAACAGTAATGGCCGCCAACAGCGGTCGTCAGGAGTACAACGTTGTCCTTCTGAGTCTTGGTCCACTGAATGAAGCTCTTCACTGTTGGGTCACTCACATACGGCTGACCTCTGTGGGAGCCTGTTGGGGACATGACGGATGAGGAACGGCTCACACCCACAAATGCCGCCGCCGCCATGTTTGATTGGGCTTTTTATTCTTGTGCCAGTTGCAGTGACTGACCAGTTACGAACATCTCGGTCTCGCAGCTGCTTGTGAGGTAAGGAAGGGCGCCCTCCACTTGGCAAACTCTCATCTGAGTGCAGACCAGGTAAGTCACTGCAGAGGATAGGTCGAGGTGTTTAAAGAGAAACGTGAACCGTCGTGAACAGTGCTTCCCGAGGGCGGAGCCGACAGATCCCAGCTGTTGGTGGACTTACTTGGACAAATTCGACTGAAGGCTTCGACTTGAGAAGAGGAAAACAGCTCCAGGATGAAGGGGTGATCAGATGTCCCATCCACTGCATGGACCCAGCGGTACGACCAGTATTTCTCTGGACCTTAAAGGAAAACATTCGGTTCAGTTCAAATGCCAGAAGGAATTTCCTCCCACCTTGTATCCATTTATTTTCTGCAAAAATCTCCAGGGGCTTTCTCACCCTTGTTCCCTTTGCTCTTCACTCGTTCAACTCGGCCGACAAATGTCACCAAACCGATGACGTCACATGCCGAATTGTTCGCTAGTCTGTCCAACTCCGACCTGGAAGGAGTCACAGAGAACCCAAAGCACATCGTTGAGCAAACAGGAGTTCCAAGCAGATCAAGCAACGGAAAGAAACATGAATCCAACATTTATGTAAATAAAAAAAAAATAACTCGGGGAAACAAGAGCGGTGCTGAAAATGAAAAATAGAAGCACGACTGGCTGGTATCACTACAGAGTTCAGCACCTGGTGGTGAACTGGTAAGTGACGTCAGGCAGCATCCACTGCGGCTGGACGTTCTTTGGAGAGACGACGGTGATGACCGCAGTCGGGTTACGAGGGTTCAGGCAGATTTCTTGAAAAAACACGGGCAAACAGACAAACGGTGTAAGCAGAGAGTATCGCTCACGTGGGCCTTCACGCAGTGCGAACATGAAGCAACATTGGAAATAAAAAGGCTGCAAGATCGTGCCCACTGGGTGTTTCCCTACCGACGGAGCTGAACATCTTCATTCTGTGATGGTCCATTTGAGGGCGGGATCGGTTTGAGTAGCTCTGCTTCAGGCTGTAATTTTGGAGGTGAAGCACCGTGCCGACACTCAGTCTCTTGTAGAACTCCGGACAAAGTTCGTTCCACAGCACGAAAGACATGGTGCCACTCTGGTCAGCAACCTCAAAGTACGCCTGGAAGATAAAAAGAAAGAAAAAAATCCAGGTGTAAACATGTCGGAGACAAAATCAAGATGCTGATCGGTGAAATAAAGCGTCCAACAGGGACAGATGTAGCCATTTCGAACTCACCTGGTACGGGTAATCAATCCTCAGCCCAAACTTCCCATAATACCTCAGTCTGGATTTGTGGATTATCTTCACCAGGAGAGGAAGATTTCTCCATGTGTCCCTCGAACAGGACTCCAGACTGGAGAGAAGCATCACCCGGGACACTGTTGCAAACAAAAGAATAAAGTATTTCAGTCATTCAACATCGTTGCCAGAAGCTTTGCAAATTTGTCACGCAAAAGTAAAGACAACGAAATAAATAAATACATTCATGTATATGAAATGTGATCACAGCCAAGAAATGTATTGTGATGTCAAAAAAGTTTTAAACAAAAAGTTTAATGTGATGTCAAATATTATAGGAGACTCGTCATATTTTCTGAACCTATTTGTCCTCTAGAAAATTCATCAAGAAATAATTTGTAAATAACTAGTTATTAGACGCATGCTCCGTTTCCAGCTTTTAAAGCTTTCCCACGTGTCTCTTTCCGGTTGATGTCGGGTTCCCTGCAGTAACATGAACGACACGGGATATCAGCATTTGTGTGACAGGAGGGATCGGAGCTTCTCACCGTCCAGCAGTGTGTTCGGGGCGGGGGGCTCCGAACTCCAGATGTCGCCCTCCGGGTCGTCGTTGTTCCACAGGGACAGGTAGTGCTTGCGGCCCACCTGGAGGGGGGCGTCGCTCTGCAGCAGCGCGCTCCGCTCCATGCCCTGCTTCACCAGCACGGGCAGCGAGTACACGTCGTTTATCCGCGGCAGGATGGCGGAGCTCCCGGCACCACACCTGAGCTTCTCCACGCAGATGTATCCGTGTCCCAGTCTCCTCTCGTTGTAAACAAAAGAGCACTGCGTGATGCTGATGTCGGCCCCGGTCCTCAGGATGTCCCTGTGCACCAGCTGGTTCAAGCTGGGGTGCAGGAAGCATTTGGCTCGATAGACTCCGTCAGTGACCGTCAGGTCGTAGTTGTAGCTGTCAGACTGCTGCTGCTGCGGAGCGTCGGTCTGCTCTGACAGGTATCTCTGAAGTGAAATGACGGCAACGGGAGCCGCGTCCTCCGCTCCGAGTTTCAGGCAATTCGTGGACGATAACCGATCCAACAACCTCTGGAGGAAGGAAGTTTGAGGAGGACCAGTCACCAGCGAAGCGCAGGACGAGTTATCCTCCATTGTCGATCATTAGTGTCACTGACTTCTTGTTCGGAAGCTGCGGTGTCGGTGTCAACAAATCATTCCACGTTAGCTTGTACGCTAACTTTTTAACGGCAGGCGTTTCATAACTTACGAACGTTTAAAGTTACTCTAAGAGTCCAGTTGAGTTGTGTCAGAATAAAATTAATTAATATTAGACCACAAGGGCCTCGCGATAGTACATCAATAGAGACGTCGACTTTAGCGAACTTTGAGCTAGCGTAGGCTAACACCGTTACAAACCCCGCGATGCTGTTTGATTGCGTCACAATTTATTTCCAAAACCAAAACGTCCACAAAAGTAGCAACTTAACGTAACACATGCCATCGGTGTTTATATGTGACGCTTCCACAACAAATGTCTCAATCTAACAGGGAAAGTTTCCAGCTAGAAACTCAGGAATACTGTTTTTTTAAAAATCCGCGCGGAGCCGACAAGGTCCCCTTGTCATGACGTCATCTGTGCGACAGCCATTGAGTGCGTCGATGTTTGTTTTTATACATGTAATAGTTTATTTATTCATTTAAAGTTACAATAGACCCGAGCAGCGTTCTAATGAATGTCGAAATAAGCATTAACTTGAACAAATTGAGTTTAATTTGTTTTCCTCGATGTGTGGCGTTAAATAATAACAGTTACGTTTAGTGAACCCATATGAACAAAAATATAAGCATGAAGTAAAAAACAACACTCCAGAATGTAGTTTCAGGTGACCAGGGGAAAAGGGGTTGTAAGATTTTATCTATTTGGTTTTTTTTTTAAATCAATTAAAATATGAAAATTAGGTTATGACGTGTAATTCCCTGCATTATAATGTTAAATAGTCAGTAACAGATTTATGTAACTTTCTCGATGTAGACTTTGTGTAAAAGCACCCAGTCACATGTTGAGAATAATTGTATTAACTGTGGCGCCAGTAGGGGGTGACGTTCCTTTCCCGGTGTAAAATCCTCTAAACGCCAAGTAGTCAAATATCCGTCAAGGTCTGTTGTACAACAAGACGTATGAAAATGTACCTCTTCTGTCTTTAAATGTCTAATTGTTAACACATACTCCAAAAAGAATCAGAGTTCACTGTCCCTTTACTGTGGGTAAGAATGTCACAGTATCTTCCTGTACAAACAAGAGGAAGATCAATGACAGAGTTCTGACATCAGTCTCACTGTGCAGCCAATGCCTTCAGTCAATGCCTTTCTGGCAGACTTGTAGCTCATTTCTGCATTCACAGATCAGGCATGTGTTGTGTTGGATTCGACAATTTCTTAAATGTTCTGCTGATAGTCACTGTTAAACTGTATCACCAAAACCAATAATATAACGTGCTGAAAAGCATCAACCGTTATTCATGTTGCTGAGCTGTTCAAAAATACATTATTGCAATTTCCTGGACAGACTCAGTCGTCACACTCCTCCTATTTCCTATATGAAGCAATGGTCATGTATTTTGTTTCCTGCTGGATCATATTTCAAAATCACTGTAATGGCCCTCTGCCAAATGTTCAGCTATGAATGGATTTTTTTTCAATGAGCTGTGATTTTTTTATGTCAGCTCATTCACTATTAAACGAAGTGACAAGTCATGAGTTAAGATTTTTTTTTTAAATGAACAGCATAATGTGTTTCTATCCCCGATATAAAATATCCTATATGCATGTGTTGAAGCAAACTGTTGATGGTGTTTATAATGTATGTGTGATCCATTACTTATTTTACCGGTTGAGTATCAACCGATGATAGACTTGGTACGAGCGTGGCAAGTATCTCATATAGTATGGTAGTTATTGCAAAAGTTGCTATCTTTCCCCAAATTGTCCCAATATTACTTTTATATTTCAAAATAATTTGTTTTTGCTTGTATCGTTAAATGTGTAAATTATGTATTCGAATTCTAAATGAATTAAATGACCATTCAAAAGTTTATAATTATTCTTTTTCCCTTTTTCAAGAATGGAGTTCTGTGACGCCGCCTCCTTCTATACAAACTACAATCCCACAATGCACCGCGGCTCGTGGCAGCATTTCTTGTCGACGTGGGAAGGGAGGGACTCGGACACAAACAAATGTCCACGGGTTTTTCTCCTGCGGTCCGTCCAAACTAAACCGTGACATGTCAGGCGGATTCGACAGATAACTCCATGACATCGGCAACATGTGGCTCAAACCGGAGGAGATTCTGCTGAAAAACGCCTTCAAGCTGTGGCTGACCGAGAAGGATAATGAGTACTTCATACTGCAAAGGAGACGGGGGTACGGAGAAGGTGGTGGCGGGCTGACAGGTAACGTTCGCGGGCTTCCTCGTCGCGTCCCTTCCTCGTTTCGAACAGCTGCTGCCGCCGTGCACTCCGCACCTGGCGTGCACGGCGTATTCACGGGTTAAACCACCCTCCATTCGGTGAGCTAACGTGCGGCGTGCTGTGCACAGGGCGGGTGCTGCTATGTAACCGAGTCTGCTCGCACAGGGGGAAAAAATAGGCTGACTGCAACAGGTACGAGACAAGAATCACATGAGCCAGCTCAGGCAGCGAGCACCTGGGATCCAGGTCGTCTGCAGGACTGACTGCGTCCCTCTCTGAGCGTCCGCGTCTGTTTATTGGCTTACATTCCGGATGTCTCAGCACTGACAAGACACCGCGGAGTCTTGTCCACTGACTGCACTAACACAGTTTTAGTTCCTGCTGATTTCACTGCATCCTTTCCTGGAGTTAAGTTACAGGATGCAAACAAACTTCCATTCACGCCTTGCAACAATTTCACGTATGATGTGGTTGGGCGATGCTGAGCTGTCACTGGTTATTCAATCGTTTTCATTTTGTTGTTGTACTGGGATCAGTTCAGAGGCTATGACAGTGGAGTACCTTTTTTCCCACAGGTAGAGATCAAACTGAGGCATTTGTAATCTCGCAACAAAGAGGATTAAGGCAGCATGGTTGTGTAGCTGTCAGTGTTCTGAACCTACAGTTAGGACCCCCGGTTTGAGTGTGGGCTCCTGGCATCTTCCACTGCACGTGAGAGTTTCTTCCCAGGTCATCTTGGCTCCTTCCAGTGTCCAGTTGACCAGTCCGTGTGTTTAAGGGATTGTATATCAGGTGTTTCAGCACTGCATAGGAATGGTTCATTTCCTTATGCTGGACTAGCAGCCTTTATACAGGATGTTTTTGGCCTTCACCAAATGTCAGCTGAGATCGGCTTCGGCCCCTTGTGACCTTAAGGTGGACAAACCAGGGAGAGATGGATAGAATAGGATGGGTGCAGATACATTGTTTAAGCATTTGCTTCTTCGCACACTCAAGTCATGTCTTTCTATGTTTCTTTAAAAAGAAGGATTGTGAATATTGTCAAGCCTGGACAACAGTATCGTGGTTTGGTTGCACTATTTGTGTTTGTTATGGTTATTGTGGTGAAGGATTATTTTTCAATTATGGAAGCCTGGATAGTCTCTGGTTTAGCTGTGATGTCAATTCAATCGATTTGCTGTGTTTGTCTGCCTGCTTGCTGAATAGACAGAAATAGTTATCTTGCAGCAGTAACACGCGACCCCTCAGTAAAAGCGACGTTTCTCCTTTAGGTTTCACAGCATCAGGTCCAGATCTTTACCCGAAGCCTCTATTGATATTTTTTGACTGAGGAGCTGTTGCGCAAAGCGAAATGTGTGACACTCTTTCCAGAACATTTTATTTTGAAACTCGCCACCTGGCAGGAGAAAAGGCGGCGTGTGGAGTTCCCAGTTTCTAACCACAGACCAGAGTGTGACAGTCGCGAGGCAATTAATGGATAATTAATGATAATGAATGGCCTTCTAGATGAGCACCAAAGAACCGATATCCATCACGGCTGGTTTAATGGTGGTGGAGGTTAACTACTATGGGATGATGCAGAGCAACGCTGCGCTTTGAGACCTTTCCAGCATGAGAGCCTTTCATGGTATTGTATTGAAGTCCATTCTGTGCTCCACCATGTCATTGTCACATTAATGACAGGCTAAAATCGCCTTTCTCGAGGCGCAGCGAGCTTCGCCGTTTTTGGCCGCTTGCTTTGGGAGCATGTGGAGAGTGGGTCAGCGTTCAGCAGGCGCGCCAGTTTAGTGCTGATGCAGTGCACGAGAGCGCCGGTTCACTGCGACCTTGTTAATTATTCAAGGAGCGCACGTCGGGGAGAAGTTGTAGAGGTAACAGATTTAGCTAATTTTAGGTCCGACATGGCCCAGAGGGACGATTCATTTCAACTGTCAGGATACGTTTCAACACACGGTGTACAATCCTGGTATGAAAAATAAATGAGCAAAAGGTTTTGTGTGAACATACACAAACACAAGTGTTTGCAATAAGTTATTGATGTTGTCCTGCTGTTGTAGATCAAGACAGATACTGTGACTTTTCATGCATTGTCTGAAACTGAGTATGCAAGAAAATTGTGCATTAAACCAGATTAAGATGTGCTTCGTTAGAAAATTCATCCAAGCACCGTGTGTTTCAGGTCTCCTCGTGGGAACTCTGGACACTGTGCTGGACTCCACCTCCAAAGTCGCTCCGTACCGCATCCTGCACCACACCCCAGACTCCCAAGTATACTGGTCCATAGCATGCGGTATGTCCTCATGCTTTCATCTCACTGCAAAGTTTTCATCACTACTTTTATGATCATCTCTGCAATCTCAAATAGAATGCCCTCACAAAGTGACGAGATGACTGCGAAACAACCTTGCTTTTCTTTTAATGGCAGAAAGGCATAAAACAAGAAAAAATCAAATGTAACTGAGAGAGAAAAACCAATTACAGATCCCACTTCACGTGCTTTTCAGGTGTCACCAAAGAGGAGATCGGTCAGCACTGGGAGTGGCTGCTGCAGAACATCATGAGGACGCTCTCTGTGTTTGACTCCAGCGAAGACATCACCAGCTTTGTTCAAGGAAAGATTCGAGTAAGAGCGTATGAAAACCATTTGGGCTTAACACATCCCACACGGGCAAAGTGTTCATATGTTAAGCTGCTGAGAGGCCTCTAATGCTATCAAATAATGTAAACATATGAGCTTCTTAGCTTTACATCTGGAGAACAATATTAATGAAGATTTGCTTCTCTGCGCTCTTAAGTCGGCGGTAATGCGTCTGTCCTTTGCCAGGGTCTTATTGCAGAGGAAGGGAAGACGTCTCTGGTGTTGGAGGAGGATCCCGAGAAGTTCAGAGAGGCACTGCTAAGGTTTGAGAAGTGGTTCGAGCTCCCACAGCAGGAGAAGCTGGTCACATATTACTCCTGCAGCTACTGGAAAGGCAAAGTACCGTGCCAGGGCTGGCTCTACCTCAGCACCAACTTCCTGTGCTTCTATTCGTACCTGCTGGGGGCTGAGGGTAAGTCATTTTTCTGACCTTTAATTGTCTGCGCTGCCACTTAATGATGCTGATTGGTTGTGAGGAAAAGAAAACTCTCACAGCTTCAAACTGTTACAGCAGAGAGCTTTGATACCCTGAAAAAGCCCAATTCTGAGGCTTTTAATGGGCAAAGGTTCTTAGTAATGACTACTCGTAAAACGATAAAATGTCAGTGTTTCTTCAATTTGAAGGTGCTTGAATCAGTCATAAAAAGTTGTTCACATTTTAGTTTTTAGTCGTGCTAATTGGCACTGATTGTTTTCATCTCCAATCCGTATTTTGCAGTGAAACTGGTCATCTCCTGGGATGAGATCTGGAGACTGGAGAAAACCTCGAATGTGATTTTAACCGAGAGCATTCACGTTTTGGCTCACGGCGAGGATCATTACTTCTCCATGCTGCTGCACCTTAACGAAACGTTTGTCATCATGGAGCAGCTCGCCGACTACTCCATCAAGCGGCTTTTCGATAAAGAGGCTTTCCAGCGAGAGCCGGCACTCTCAGACCCTCTGCAAATTACCAAGAGGTACCTGCCGTCTGTCTGCTGTGCTGCACGGCCTCACATGTTACCGAGTAAACAGAGAGAGGGGCTTGAGTCAAATTCCTATTTTGTTTGTTTGAGCTTTCTTTTTAAGTACGGGATCGGTCTCACATGATAGTTTCGAAAACAGGCTGGATGTATGTTTAACAGCCTGAATATTGCCTACAGTTTTTTCTCAGATTTTGGACTCTACCCATTGCTTTTATTCTGAAGGACTGCGCAATTGTTTGTTCCTGTGTGTGGGCGTGTCTGTGAGGATTTGGCTTCGCTGTGACCAGAGAGGGCTTTCTGAGAGCCAGTGTGTCGACCTCAGGGAACTGCGGCTTTAGATGTGGACCCGCTGAATTGTGAAATGTGATGTTCAACTCAATGCAATATATTCTGCTCTACTTTCTCAACAGAGCCTTGGAAGCGCATGCAAAGAGTGACCAATTCAGGGCTTTTTTCAGGCTTCCCAAAGAGGAAAACCTGTTAGAGGTGCACGAGAGCTTCCTGTGGGTGCCCTTCAGCCACTTTAACACCCTGGGCAAGATCTGCCTGTCTGAGAACTACTTGTGTTTTGCCAGCCAGGACGGCAGCCAGTGCCACATTATCATTCCAATGCGAGAGGTAAAGACAAATTAAATTCGGTAACTCTGGGTCAACAATGCTTCAGGCACACCTTCCATACTGATGAATGGCAGGAAAAACTTCTGCAGCGAGTGACCGTCTCCCCCTGTTAACGCTGCCTTCCTTCAGGTCGTGAATGTCGAGAAGCCCGACTCCGGCAGCAGGGCGTTAACCGTCTGCGTGCGGGGCAAAAAAGCGCTGCGGTTTTCGGAAGTGCGGGACTTCCAACGGCTGGCAAACACCATCCGGAGCAGGTGTGGGATCAGTGCCAGCCCACAGCACTCTGCTTCAGCAGAGGTAACGTGCTCTCACTGTTTCATTCGAGCACTCTCGTCCCACACTTATCCCTCCCGTTCAGCTTCGCAGTGGGTTTTTTTTGGACTGCAAACTTTCTAAATCTCACTCCCCCACAGGCCATTCGAGGCGAGTGTCAGTCACTCATCAACCACTTCGAGGACAATCCTGAAGACGTGACTCTGATGGTGGGACAGAAAAGCAGCAGCAAGGCCGTCAGCACAGAGGCTCTCATGACTGTGTTCCACCCCCAGGATGTTGAAAACCTCGACCCCAAAATGGTAAACATTGATTTGATGCTGCAAAATAACATTTTCACAGGCAGGGTCCGAATCATCTTGATGTCATTTCAATTTGTCCCGTTTGCATGAAAACAGGCAGATCTGTATTTTAACACGAGATCCATCAGTGAAGAAATGCCATCCGATTTGACAGCATTTAACTGTTCTCATCAACTGTTGTCATTCTCTTCGCTGAATGGTCTTTCTGTGTGCTGACCAGCTGAAGGAGAAGATGAAGGAGCAGTCCTGGAACATCCACTTCTCCGAGTATGGACGTGGCACAAGCATGTTCTTCACTCGGAAGACGCGCGACCTGATTGTTCGTGGAGTTCCGGAAGCCTTGAGGGGGGAACTGTGGATGCTTTTCTCAGGTCTTTATCTCTCCATTTTCACTCTGGTCATGCTCTCGATACACAGCTTCAGTGACTCGATAACGAAGCCTTGCACAAGCTAAATCGTTATCTCCTCAAGCGCTCACTCAACATGAATAATTAAGTAAAAGGCGGCGAGGTAGGGGTCAGTGAAGCGTCTGTGTTTGGATCACCTGCGGTTGGTTTGGACTCTGCAGGAGCTGTGAACGACATGGCCACTCACCCCGGCTATTACTCCGAGCTGGTGGAACAGTCTCTGGGCACCAGCACTCTGGCTACAGATGAGATCGAAAGAGACCTGCACCGTTCGCTCCCTGAACACCCGGCCTTCCAGAGCGACACGGGGATCTCGGCTCTGCGCAGAGTCCTGACGGCTTACGCCTACAGGAACCCCAAAATTGGATACTGCCAGGTACTTAATGAACATTAATTAAAGAAATTCAGAAATTGGTCAATTCTTGGAGAGGTGCTCCGAAACTTTTGTGCTTGTACTCTTTTGATGCAGTTTTTTGGGGGGATTTTTCATTTCTTGTGTCCTTTTTTCTGTTCAGGCCATGAACATCCTCACCTCAGTCCTGCTGCTCTATGCTAAGGAAGAGGAGGCTTTCTGGCTCTTGGTAGCCGTCTGTGAGAGGATGCTGCCAGATTACTTTAACCGGCGAATCATTGGTGAGGCTGCAAGCTTTGTCGTTCAACTCTGCAGCTCATTTTGTGGAAATGACATCAGATTGTTTCAGTACACTCAGTCTCTCTCTCGCTCTTTTTCTCTGTGTAATGTTGGTTCCAGGTGCTTTGGTTGACCAGGCTGTGTTTGAGGATCTGATCAGAGAAAATCTCCCCCTGCTGGTCGAGCACATGACGGACCTGAGCTTTTTCTCATCCGTCTCCTTGTCCTGGTTCCTCACGCTCTTCATCAGCGTCCTGCCCATCGAGAGCGCCGTGAACGTGGTGGACTGCTTCTTCTACGACGGCATCAAAGCCATCCTGCAGCTCGGCCTGGCAGTGCTCGACTACAACATGGAGGCTCTGGTCAGCTGCCACGATGACGCAGAAGCTGTCACCATCCTCAACAAGTCCGTGGGAACACAGAGAGAGCAGGAATGATGCATTGTCAACGTTGGCAAAGTGTCAAATCGAGATTTCGTAACGACTGTGTCGTTCCAGGTTCTTCGACAGTGTGACAAACAAAGACAGCCCGCTGCCTCCCACAGTGCAGCAGGCTTCAGTGGGCAATAATGAGAAGGCCTCCCATGTGAACGTAGACATCAGTGAGCTGATACGAGAGGCCTACGAGGTAATGCCAGAATATCGCGTGTGAGCACAAACTGCCAGTTTGAGGGCAGATTTAACCTCGTTGAGTTTTGTCACAGAAATATGGAAACATCCGTTCCGAAGACGTCGAGAGTTCACGGAAAAGAAACAAACTCCATGTGATTCAGACTCTGGAGGACACAACCAAGCAAAATGTTGTGAGTGTCGAGCGATTATTCTGATACAGGGGAGGGGCCTTCACTTTACAAAGGGAGCCACTAAAAATGACGGCTGACAATGGAGCTTTATGGGAGTATGTATTAAATGTGTGAAACTTGTTTTTATTTTAGAGTTTCTAACAGTAATTCCGTTTGTAAGCTTTCAACACAATGAAGATGTGTCAGTGTACACATCTATTGGATCCTTTTTACAAAGGAAAGATATAAACAGCCACCTTCAAATGAAAGATAAGCAATTGTGTCCATACATCTTGTAGTCCTTTTTTTCAAATTTAATACACAATTTCTGATGGACTCTTTGCAGCTAGCTCGTGACTGGCCAACGGCATTGATTTTGACTGGATTGATTTGAACTGTTTGCAGATCCGGGTGGTTTCCCAAGAAGTCCGATTGAACGCTTCGCAGCTCGATGAGCTCTACAATTTGTTCAAAGTGAGTCAGATTTGTCATATTGTTCCTTTCTAAATGACAGGATCTGAAGGGCGTCCTTGGGTCATCCTTCATTTTCCCTCGTCTTTCAGAGGCAACATTTCCTCTGCTGCTACTGGACGATGAAGAGTCCCGCCCTGCTCCATCATGACCCCAGTCTGGCCTATTTGGAACAGTACCAGTTGGGTTTCCAGCAGTTCAGCTCGCTCTTCTCCCTGCTGGAGCCGTGGGGCTTCTGTGCCACCAAGAGCACCCTCTCCCTGTGGGTCTTCCGCCTGATAGACGAGAATCAGGACGGCCTCATCAACTTCAAAGAGTTCTGCTGTACCCTTGGTACGTTCCCTCTTTTCACGCCCTTCACTGACGCAGCTTTTAACCTCAGTGTCCCCTGCTGTCATAACGGACCGTTCATTCTCTCCACAGATATTTTATTCAGTGGATCGTTCACAAATAAGCTGAAATTTCTATTCAAGCTACACCTGCCACCGGGTGAGTGGTCTGCAACCTGTCTTCACTCTGTCTCATTATATTGTTATTGTTGTCCCGACACTCTCGTCCACACAGTGAAATCTTGAACCGCTGACCCGTTCTCCCACGAAACATGCCGAGTGATGACGGGACTCCTGCAGGTTCATAGTTCAAGTGCAGCAAATGTTCTCACCGCAGATTCTTGGCGGTTTCCACATCGCGTCCAACACAGCAACATTACAGGCGTGACACTCGAGCGGCGGGCCTACAGAAGCAGACACATGGTCAGATCGCGTTACATCAGTCTGTGGTCTCCGGGGCTTCAAAATATAGGAGTTGTCATTTCAATAATCCAGCCCATAACTCAGCGTTTGTTGAGTGAGCACACTGCCCAAGGGAGGGATCCGTCCTTGAATGTGCATCTCTTATTTGCATGATGTGGCAAAGCCTTTGTGGGGGCAGGAGTAAGAATAGTCCACGCCGGGTGAAAGAACTCGCCATGGTAACGCTGGGTGTGGGGACCAGAGGGGGTGTCTAACAGGGGAGCTATTTTGCCCCAAAAAGAGGATCTGTGCAGGGGAGAAACTGCTTGAATCGCCACTGACAGCTTGGCAACAGACAGCGACTGAGTCACCACTTGTGAAGTGCCAGGGCGATGAGCATCAAGCGGCAGAAGGCTATTTTGTGTCTGACGGAGAGCGCATGCTGCTTCAGCACCAAGGACAGGTCACATCCTGGTGACGCAGTCGAAACAAGACGGGAGAGGTTCGTTTTCACATTTGTGTCCCGGCCTCGGAGCTCCGTCACGTTACGTGCAGTTTCCTTTTCTGAATAGAATGCTCTGGAATGGGGCCAAACACTCCAGTGATCAGTGAAATGAAATCATGAGCTATTTAGAGCTGAGAGTCTGCAGGTTTTTCAGGCAGAGCACAGCAGCTGGATTCACTTCAGCGTCACTCAGAGTCCTCTTGGTGACGTCACCAGTGGAACATTCATGTTTCATTCAGCCTTTCATTCACAGGTTTTACTGTTCTTGGATATGACGATAAACATACTTAGAAATGTGAGCATGGAGAACGTGACTCCACTGTGGTTCTTGTCATTTTGAATATTTTATCATCATCAAACATAAACAAAAGAATGAGTATAGGATTTTGTTTACTACCGATGAGAGAAAAAGGTCCTGTGTACTCCCTTCAATAACAGTCCTCAGGCTGTGCTGCTAATGTGTCATGAACCTATTAGACAAATAAAATGACACCGTTGGCCCGTGGGGTAATTGTTTCACCCAGGCATGTTAACTGATACGCACGCATGCACCCATATAGTCATTGAGTGGGCGGGATCAAGGAAGTATACCACATTTCTAATAATAGCAGCAATAGCAGTGTCTATTTTTTTCACATTTATCAGATGTTTTCGATCATTACTTTATTTGTAGGCTATGTAAAGGTGCAAATCAAAGATTTACAATCAATTAAGAATATTACGTCTACCACAGTTGTCTTCAAACAGTAAAACATCCCAAGATTTACGATTTATTTCACAAGAACAGAAGTAGTTCAGTTACTCGACGTCACCAAAAGCCTTCTTGGATCCTCCTCTCCGTGCTCCGTGTGCTTTCTCTGTCACTGTCTCCTTTCCTTTCTCCTCACAACGAGTTTGTTTTAGCTTTCACAGGTAGCCCTTTGCACCTAAAGGAGCAAACGATCCAACAGTTTATCCCAGTGACTGAAGACTCTTCTCACTTGAGTAGATTGACTGGTTAGCCGCTTTACTCTTTCCTCACATTTAACATTTCCCTCTTTCTCACTAATTTCTGTCCTAATTTTGTGTTTATACTTGACTGAAAGTGTTATTTTTTTTCACCGTCTGTTCACAACTCACTGTCGTTTTAGCATTTGATCTCCCAGAAGATGGTGTGATAAGGAAAAGCCCCGAAAGAGGTAAACAAATGATGACATGCATTGCACTCTGCAAAAGAAATTTCCTTTAAATATCACTGTTTCTTTTGACTGTGCAGGAAGAGGAAAGGTCGACCTCCAGGCCTATCTGAAACAATGGCAAAATGAAATTCTCAAGAAAGAAGAGACCATCAAGGATCTGCCGCGAATCAATCAGGTACATCAAGATGTTCATTGACTGAGAAGACAACATTATTCCATATATTTTCACAGGAAAATCTACCGCAATGCTTAATTGGCTCGTTGTTCTTTGCCAGACTCAGTTCATCCAGTTCTCCAAGACCCTCTACAACATATTTCACGGCGATCCCGAGGAGGAGCCTCTGTACCGGGCTGTGGCCCACGTGACCAGCCTCCTCCTGAGGATGGAGGAGTTGGGACGGAGGCTGCAGGAGCCCAGCAGCCCACCAGAGTCTAAAACGCCTGCCAACACTGCCGCTGTTGCTGCCGATGCTGCTGCTGCCGCTACGCCTGCGGAGGAGGAGTCTCCGACCGAAGAGGCCTCCACCTCCCCGGGGAGCTCCAACACCTCCAGCTCCCACAACAGTCAGGACGCAGCGCCTGAGCCCTCAGAGACCGAGTGGTCGTTCTCTTTCGAGCAGGTTCTGGCCTCGCTGCTCAATGAGCCAGCAATAGTCAACTTCTTTGAGAGGCCGCAAGACATTCACCTGAAACTGGCACACGCGAAAGTCGCTCAGCTGAAACTGAAGGCAAACAAGTGAAGGGAATCATGGATCGATGCATCACTTCCTACTCAAGCTGAACGTTGGAACAGTAGGCGTCACAGTGATGGAGTGCAGAGAAGAGTGTCAGGTTGAAGATGCGCACACACACACACACACACACACACACACACACACAAAAGCATTTTCATGTTGAGTCTCGTTTCCAACATGCTTGTTGGCTGAAATTTCTCGATTCTTATGCATTTTTATCTTAGGAAATCTTCACATTTCAAGTTTAAACGACATGATTTTGTATTGCAAATCACACATTCACTACATTTGTTTGTATGCGGAAATGCATCATTGGTGGCGTTAACCTGGGGTCCACCTGAATATATATATATATATATCTTTGTCTTTCAGAATACTTGCCGTTACCACGGGTAGATCTTGATCATTTGGTGTTTTTCATGAAGCAACTCGCCTCCTTTAAACACCAATTTCAGTGACAATGGCATTCTGACCAATTGCGTTGTTGTTCCACAAGCCATTATTAAATTTAAAGAGGAGATATTTAAATTTTTTTATCGGGAGACGTGCTAACACAGAACTTTATTGACATAGATGTGCAATAACGTAGAGGAGAAGATGCTGTTTCGCCAGCAGCACCCTTGTCTGTCTCAAGTCATCAAAACTGCTGCACACATTGTGATAGCATGACCTCATGTGCGTCATACTTGACACAAGTTACAGTGTGCCCGGTTCTTGCTGCTGCCACTGTGGGAAATTCACCTGCATCCCTCATCAGACTTGATATCAGTGCTGTCTGTAGCGTCCGCTGTTTCATGGATTGATGTGTTGTTTCCTCCTGTTTAGAGATGTAGGGTGTACGTGCAGCAGAGTGTAAGTAATAGTCAGTACAATAGTTATCTGATTATTGTATGTATAGAATTTACATGGGAAATGTATTATAAGAGCTGGCGGACTGTTGTGGACAACCCCAAACCCTTCGAAAGGACATTTAGTTGAATCAAATCTCAGGGTGAAATTTGTGTAAAATGAAGAGGAGATAAGGGATATATTTTCAACCTGGGATATATAAAGTATACGGCTGAGTCCGACATAGCCTCTGTCTTATCTGTAAGTCTGAAGATATAGAGCATGTGTAGCATAGTTGCAGGATTTGCCACTTTACGCCAGCGTTTGACAAACGGCATTTCCTGCTGGGAACAGAAATTTATTTCAATCATTCCTTTTTTTTCTCTCTCTCTCTCTGTCTCTCTCTCTCTGTCTCTCTCTCTCTCTCTCTCTCTCTCTCTCTCTCTCTCTCTCTCTCT
>JASSRZ010000006.1:6474285-6489440 GCA_032164315.1 Malacoctenus gilli | reverse complement strand
TCTCTCTCTCTCTCTCTCTCTCTCTCTCTCTCTCTCTCTCTCTCTCTCTCTCTCTCTCTCTCTCTCTCTCTTTGTGTTTTGCTTCCTGCTGTCGTTTTTGCTTCTGCCTTAGCGAATAATTTGCACAGTTGTTTGAGATTCACAGGCGGCAGATTTGCCTGTATCTCCGCCAGATCTCCGAGGCGTTGGGTAGCGAAAGGTCAGAACTGCTTGAGCTGCAGCTTGTCGTCTCCGGGGGGGCCAAAGTGGTGGGTTATCAAAACTTTATCACTGCTTCTGTTTGGGGAAAAAAAAAATTGGTGAGCTTTACAAGTGCAGCTGCAGTTTTTTGTTTTTTTTGTTGCTATTTTTGCATCTTTTGGCATTTTATGTATTTGGATTAATTGCATATTTTTTTGCCTTGTATCATAGTGGACTTTTTATTGTGCTTTCCATGAGTCCCTTCTCTGCCCAGCTTCACACTACATGACACCACCCGGCTCAGATGTGTCTCCATTACAGTTCTGTTCTGCCTTAGCATGTGTGGTGCCATCATAGCAGCGGCACTCGCAACTCGTGTGCCGCCTCTATGCGACACGCACATGCTGCAACAACGGAGAACCGAGGTGATGTTCTTCTCCGTCTGCCAACGTGTTGATGACGTGTACGGCGACACCAAAGGTCGGCTGCCTCGTCTGAATTCGGAGCCATCACAAAATTCCAATCAGCGACTCGCAGTCTTGTCGACGTTGTGTTTTCAGCAACTTCTCATGCGCATCTCTGTTAACGGAGACTGTACCGAATGGAAGCACTGGTGGAATCGGGCAAAGTGAGGCACAGAAGGTACTGATGGAAAAGGTCCATTTGAGTTGTCGTTCGTGGTGTGATTATTGAGTCAAATTGACACATATTGTTGAAGTAAGTTGCACAAACATTGAAAATATGCATTTCTCTCGGAGCTGAAAATGGAAGCTCTGTCACTGTTCGTGTGACCAATTAAAAAACATTCATCTTTGATATGTTGTTCCACTTTAGATGTGAGGTTTGACTGGGAAAAATTCCCTCAATACGGAACTCGGCGAGGGGCCGGGACAGATGAACTCTCCTTGTTTGTTCCATCTGCACACGGCTACAGTTTGACTATTTGACTCTGACTGTTTGCAGTCTCCAAACAATGCCATAAAATACAAACGCGTGTCTGGTCCGAGTCCTGATGCTTAAACAACGTCGTAAAGATCCACAATCGTTTTGAACAAGTGGAGTCGGTGTTCCCAAATTTCTTTCTTGTTTCTTCTGTAAGAAATCCCAAAGGGGTGATGGATAAGGCCAACCCTTTGATGCTCCGTATTCCCTAGCTGCATTTCTTGAGGCGCAGTTTCTGGAAACTCGATGAAAGTGTGTCTCTTTGTTTTGTTTTTTTGTGTTTTTTCTTCTTCAAGTCTGTGGTTTTTTTTCCTCTTGATGTGCTGATGAATGGAAAGAGGAGACTTTGTAGGAACAGAGAACGGAAAATCGGAGGGTTGGTGGAGTTCATCCCTCTGGCATGCCGCCACTGGTGGAGTGGATGTTGTGCCTGCTGCTGCGTCTGTGTTTGGGTCTTCAAATCCTCACAGTTTTACGGCTTTTGAGTTAATGCTTGTTTACCAGAGTATATGAAGCTTGTTTTGTTCTGGGTTTTTTTTTTTTGTTTACTTGCTTGATTACAGTTTTTTTTAATTTTCCACACAGATGTACCAGAATAAAGAGTAATGAATAGTGAAAAAAAAGAAACAAAAAAAGAGGCTTTTTGCGTTTGTAACTCATTTTTTCTTGCAGTGGTTCTTTAAAGAGTGGTGGAGCCTTTTTTTGGCACTTTGTTTTTCTCTCAATTGGATGAAACAACAAGCAAAACCCCATGTTAGCTGTGTCACACTGTTTGAGCAGGAAGTTTGTGCTCCAGCCTGCTGAATGTGAGACGCGATTCTTCCGTTTTGAGGTTGTCAAAGAAAACATGAACAGGAAGCTTTATTTTGAAGGCACCACAGGCTGACTCATCCTGAAGGTGGCTTCTCACTCACGTTTTGACAAGTCATCACTGGCTGGTGGACAGCCTTTGGGGAACGAACCCAAAGAAACGTCCTGAATCGTGGCTTTTTGAGGACCGGGGGTAAACCTATAAATCGTACCTCGGTATTATTGTATCTGTTGCAGTCATATTGTCAGGGGGTCTAAGTTTACACCTGCTCTTACTGTTGGTGTGGCGTCACAACAGCTGACTTCCCCTCCAACAAAAGGACCGTAAATATCTGCAGTGGCTGGCATGTTCCCATCCGGACCTGTTCCCAAAAAAGCTTTCATGGCTTCCTGTCTCATCTGCGTGGCGACGCGACCTACGATGGGTCGGAGTGTACCGTTGGGACATTGCGATTGGTTTGCGATGTCATCAGGAGACTAAACGTCACGCGTTTATCTGTGATATCTGATTCAGTCGAATTGGAGGTTTGGGGAAACGGGAGGCCTCACGGGGAACATGAGGGACGCACGGACCCCAAACAAAACGTATGGACGTTGCTTGTGGGCTACAGTTTCCAATGTCTTGCAGGGACAGACGCACAAACATGTCCCCTCCTTTGCTGGGTGGTAACTTGACCTGTCATGCAGACTTCATGTACTCGCACACCGGAGACGCTTCTAAAAATGGTCCCCTCATGTGTTAAACATGAGATTGTGCGCACTGACTGGTTCAATTCATCACTTACAGTAAAGCGTTCCCTCCTTGACTTGTCCCCAAGTCCGCACCACCGTCCAGCTGATTTACGAGTCGCCGCGACACTCGGCGTGACAAATGGCCTCTGCGTGGAGCGCTATACTATTCTGGCATTCAGATTTGGTTGCATGTGGGTGACACGCAGAGTTCGTGACCTTAACCCCACCCACCCACCCGCCTGTCACCTGTTCAGGAGGGATCTGAACAACTTTTGTGAGCCTCTCGATAGGGGAAAAAAAACCCAATTAAACCGATCCAAGCAAAGTGCCATATGCGAGCAGACGCACGCTACCACGTGTGGAAGCTCGTTTCTATTCGGGCGCCGCCGACTGCCCGGGTGAACCAGCTGTACATGCGCCTGGTGCTATCAAAGTTTAAGCTTCTAATTTGGACGTTGGAATACCTTCCAGACAAATGAAATCAATTAGAACAGGAAAGAGAAAGCCCTGTCATGCAGCTAATAAATGTTTGTAGTGTTTTTATGAAAGAGACTATTGGCGCTTTCTGGCCGCGAGGCAAAGAACAGATGATACACTGCCTGATTGTCCAAACTGTGTGACTATTTAAAGACGGCATCTTTTCCTAAACATTTGTTCTGCTTCACAATTTGATGACCAGCTCGCATGTCTGGCGTGTTGGACTCAACCGCCAATAAGGTTGTTGTCACCGATGCACCAGAGGGAGAAACTGTGTTAATTTTTCTTTCTACAACAAAAACGCTCCTTCTAGGAGGAATAATTATAGTACCACAGAAGAAGCGTGGAAGAAGCAGCCCTCACATGTGAGAGGATGTTTCTGGAAACTGGATTCATCCTCACCAAACGCAACCTTTGTGTTACTGATGCAACTGGTTGAAACCAGACAGACAACAAGGCCACTTTAAGAAAATGTGAAACCACACTCGACTACTGAAGGGATTCATTTGTATCAGAGCTGTCAAACCCCCTTAGATCAGGGAAAACATGCAAATTCATCAAATTTTACATTTGGGCTGTGACAGTAGAATCCAAGCATTAAAAAAAATGACACAACCGACTTTGTACGTTTTTGTTTTAGTGCAGAAAAATGAGTACATACAGAAAACATTTACATTTAATGCACTTTGTGTGAATTACCCAACAATTTCTTGATAAATTAAAAAAAATCATCCTGTTTAAATGACTTTAAAAAAATTCTACAAAAGCCTTCACCTTCTCAGTTCCCATGTTTTGGTTGAGATGTTGTAAGAGTGTATGGGGTCTTTTTTTTCCTCAGCGCTGACGGTCTGTCAGCCTACACAGGGGGAAGCTCTGTGTGATGCTGTCGGTCTGTCACAGTCAGAGCTGACATCTTTCCTTTCGGGGAGTCCTGAAGTAAAAGAATTATCAGTTTAACAGGGAGAGTTTGGGGGCAAACTTATGAGAGCGAACCACTTGTTCTTGAAGAAAAAAACTTCAACCAGAAGCCCCGGAAAAAAACTTGATCTCCGCTCAGCTCCGCTGCAGGTTGGTCAAAACCAGCTTTGACTGCACAGCCCTCGATTGCAAAACCGCCCGGCCTTCCAGATACTTCAAACATGAGCCATGTGAAGGGTATCGAAATCCAATTTTTCAGTCAGTGGCCACTTTTGAGCGCAGAAACACTCCGTGTCTTGTCCCAAGCCTGTGTGAACATCGCCAACTTGGCCCGCTCCAGAACATTTGCAGAAACATCGGAGGATGAATGGATTTGTGTGGCTGGACCTTTTATTTGCGTCACAGACCCATCAACTTTCTGCCCCTCAGCAGTGGCCCGCGCTGCACACGAGCAGAAAACAAGTTCCTCCACACTTGGTGTGCGTCATCTTTATGACAGGTGAGAAATCCGCTTCATGACTTTCAATGAAGAAGTGTCTGAGAATTTCCGACCAAACCTCTTTTTTTCTTTTTTTGGCTACACCAAGTAACAGTTTAATTGAAGTACACAGAAGTGAATACAATCATCAAATGTCTTTGCACGCCTGCACACCGTTTCATCTTCTTGTCTTCAGTTTACCAGATGTTGTCAAAATGTGATTTGTAGCAGCAAAGAACCCGTAACGTTTCTCTCACACACTCGGGTCATCCAACGTCGGACTCCTTCTCGTGCACTCACAGTTTTTCTTTAAGTACAGCAGTCGTGAACAACAAATCACTTGATGGCAAAATTAATCAAGCAAGTTAAACTTTGGGAAATCTATAAATTAGCCCAAAACAGTAGCTTCCTTTGTTCACCAGCAGGGTATTGAAGCCATCTCAGGCAAAGTGAGATGAGGAAAAATTGGTTTAAGTGTCAGCGTGAGAGGTCTCTCCCCCACTATACCATCACGCTCATTCCCCCCCGGTGTTATCTATGAATGTAAGATGGAAATTGATTGATATGAGTGAAAAATGGCCCCAGGAACCCTCTCTGGGTGCTTCATTGTGCTCCAAAATGTTCGGAGACGGTTCCTGTCGGGCACAGATGGCGTGTGCCGCTGTCCCGCAGGACAGAGCGGGAACTGTCTTTGTCTGTGCCGTGGTCAGGCCTTCTTGCTGCCGCGCAAGCCCTTTGGTTGATATTTTTGCACTTTGATCCGAGCCTGAATGGACCGGGTGACCCGAGATGACTTGGCTTCATTTTTTTTTTTTTTTGGGAGAGGGATTATCGTTTGAGTTGTCTCTACAGTCACAACACAGAGACCAAAAAACAGCAGCTGTTGCTGCAAAAGAAGAGACCCCTCACCCCGCCCCTCCCTCCCAGGCACTTCGAAACCAGCCGAGGCTGGTCGGGACCACAACCCAGAGCATGCTCAATGTTTTCCCCGCCACTCAAAGCGTTATTCATCCTGAATTTGGCCCTTAGGGAGGAGACTTACAACACAGACTCTCACTGTCATGTCGTGGAGCATCAGAGGGGAGCACATGTGGTGAAAACCACCTAAGCTGGGGGTGACACCCAATTACATATTTCAGCTCTGACACAGGCAATATGTTGAATACACACTGAATAAGATGCAGAAGACACCAAATCGTTGCTCTCCGTCCCCGGAATTCTCGCACTGTCTGCGAATGGAGACGAAGCTAAAGGACCTCTGTCTTGATAGCTTGAAGTTCGGTAATAACGCCATGAAACTGAATTGTCGGTAAGATGCACGAAGAACGGAGTGCCTACAGATGAGTGAAATCGTATCTGATAACTGGAAGAGAAGGAGAGAATGCTTTTTCTTCCACAGAAAGACTGTGTTCCCATAAGACCCCAACATCAGCTTTGCAACCATCAGTAACTGAGCTTCGAAATAACTACAATGTCTTCCACCACAGTCATGCAAGCATTTCCACGGGCCGATACATTTTGTCAACCCCCCCCCCCCCCCCTCTCCCCACAAGGCCTCTAGATCTTCAGGTCGTCCGACCTGCTCTTGCTGCTACTCTGTTTGCTCGACTGACTGCTTCTGCGCTCCGTTTCCGCCGGCGTGTCGGACACGGTGGTGGAGCTTTTCCTCTCCATCAGATCGTCCTCCTCCCCTTTACCTTTCCTCTCCGCGTCAAAGTTGTCTCTGTTCTGCTTGAACATGGCCTTGCTGTTGTATGGGTTGTACGGGCAGTTTGGGTCGTTGATGTTGTACTTTGTGTTCGTGGGGAAAGGCTCGTCGTCGTGACTCGTGAAGTAGGTGTAGCTCGGCACGAAGGGTATGACCGTGTCGCTCAGGCCCTTGGGCTCCTCCTTGGCGGTCCCCGACCGCCTGTAGCGGAGGCCCTGGTGGCACTTGGTGAAGCCCAGGTGGTACATTTCCACCAGGTTGAGCAGCAGAGAGACAGCGGCCACGCCCAGCATGAAAATGATGAATATCGTCTTCTCGGTCGGTCGAGAAATGTAGCAGTTCACTACGTTGGGACAGGGCCAGCGGTCACATGTGTACATGGGCTTCAGCTCAAAGCCATAAAGGAAGTATTGCGCCACGATGAAGGCAACTTCAAACAGGGTCTTAAAAATGACGTTGAAGACGTAAGTTCTCAGCAGCGCTCCCTTCAGGTAGATGTGTCCCTTGCTGTCCCTGACTGGGGCCTTCCTGGCCTTGGTGCTGGGCGACTGCTGTGTCTTCTCGCCCTGCTGCTTCGCCAGATCCTTCTCCTTCTGCTTCTCCTTGTCCTCCATGCGGACCAGATGGAGGATGTGACCCAGATAGATGAGGGTCGGCGTGGAGACGAAGATGATCTGCAGCACCCAAAAGCGGATGTGGGAGATGGGGAAGGTCTTGTCGTAGCACACGTTCTGGCAACCGGGCTGCTTGGTGTCGCACGTGAAGCCCGACTGCTCGTCGCCCCACACCTTCTCCGCCGCCGCTCCCAGCACCATGATACGGAAGATGAACAGCACCGTCAGCCAGACTTTGCCCACCACGGTGGAGTGCTCCTGGGCGCTCTCCAGCAGCTTCGACAGCAGGTTCCAGTCTGCCATGCTGGTTCACGGATATACCCCTCAGCTCTATTGGCCAAACCAAAAGAGAGGCCTGCAAGACAGAGAAAAAGTGCTTTATGTTGGTAAATTAGGAAAGAAAAGACAGCAGGAATTGAGTCAGTTTGAACCAAGAAGCTGCAACAAGTTGAAACGTATAAAATGAGTCACATGCCTCTTTTCCCCCCGTTAATTAATGACTGTATAAGCAGTTAAATGTGTGAAATATTGCAACTTGAACAACAAACTCAATTGGGCTGTTCCTAATTGTAATGTAATCCAATAAAACACGAAGTAAAATAATCTAATTCCCCTTGTAATCACCTCAGAACTTCATCCGCATGCAAATCCTCCTAAATCCAGTGTCTCTTCTCGCCGGTGACGTAGCCGGCCGACATCCCTCAGCTAAAGGACTACTGTACTTCGGAGAAACCCGAAAGCCGACCAAACAATTGCAATAAGTCACCCGCCAATGAATTCTCCATTTGTATGGCTAAAGGTTGTGTCCTATCCAGCGTGTGCTGATAAAGAAGACCCGAGACACAGCTGACTGTGTGCGAGAGCGGGAGCCCTGCAGCGGGGCGGGCAAAACTCAGCCTCAGCAAAGATCTTGTGACACAGTACCCAGCAGCCCTCCTCGACTCCAGAATTAGGTTTCTAGTTTATATTTCAGGGGCCCTATAGGTTGCCGCATAGCAGAACATGGAAAAGGGGGTAAAAAAAAATACATATATAAATAGTTGTACTCTCCCTTTAGTGAACAAGCAGCTTTTTGAAACACTTCCATACAGCTGTGATGAGTAGCATTTACAACCTTGTTGACTCAAATCAGCATTTACTGTTACACTGAGAAAAAGGTCACAGTGAGGTTTATTTTTAGAGATAACTGAATATAAGAAGGGGCACTCCAAAAAATAGCTTTTTGAAGGTTTGGGTATAAACAAAGTTGTACCTGATGATGTTGACGTCCATCGGCGTCCCTCAGTGGCTGACCTTCTTCACTCCACCGAGAGGCCACACTCCTCCGAGCCGGTGAGAACGCCGCAGCATCAAGATGAAGCCCTCTCTCCCAGACGCTCCTCATGGGGGGGGGGACTTTATGATCCTGCCTGCCGCCCTCCCTCCCTCCTTGCCTCCTTCGCTCCCTCCCTCCCTCCCACTCTGACCTTATTCACTCCCAAGTGTGTCAAAAAAGCCGCCACAAGTGAACCTCTATCATGTCTCACGGCCCCAGCTTGGATGGAAACCTTCTCTGCCTGCAGAAGGCTGCTGTGAGTCCCCCCCTCCCCCCCAACGCCCTCAAGAGGTGTTTCTGCTCAGCTGAGTGGCAGCCGAGGAGCCCAGTGAGGATGCAGGTTAGGCTTTCATGTCGGGGTCTAAATATAATGTTGCGGTGAAGGGAGTGGCTCTCGGTCGTCGGTCTCGGGGCGATCTGACCCTTGACTGCGCAGACGAGCGTCAGACGCCGCAGAGACGTTCCTCGGTGCTCCTGGGAGGGCTTCTTTTGGGACAAAGACCAGCCTTAAGTGTGCTGATGCGAAAAACAAACACATCGACTTAAATGTTGGATTCATTCTGTGCGTCACTTCAAGTTGTTGGTTTTTGTTTCTTTGTGTCGATGCAACGTTTGGGTTTCATTGCCTAGCATTGCTCCTTTCATAGACCCAGCGAAGAAAAGGGTTAAACATTGACCCAACTGTTAAGTGACTAAAATTGTGATTCGAAAGTCAGTGATACACAGTAACATTCACTGTCGCAGTGTGAGGTGTTTGTATAAAGTTAACTGTGTTTTTGATCTTCGATTTGTTAAAGTCAAGTCAAACACTGGTGGAGAAACATGCTCGGGTCTTTGAAATGAAAGTAATCAAGTCATCCAGTCATCCAAGTTCAATGAGCAGGCAAAACCTCGGGCCCACCATGATACCCCTTCAAGGGGGTCTCAGAACACAGGTTGGTAATCAGGGGTTTGTGCAAACATGCAGCAGTTTGTTCCATAACTTTAGTCCCCTTAAATACAGTCAAAGACTCCTAAAGACATGTAAAAAAAAAAGGGAAAAAAACTTAATTGCAGATTTAAAAGTGTACAAATTAAATGTAATATTCTCCAGAGTAAAGCTCGCTTCTTGTACCGAAATTGCCGCTCTTTCTCAGGTTTTGTTTTGTCATTGAGTCTGTATGTGTTCCTCTCATGACGCCCCCCCCCCCACCCCACCCCCAAGAGGGACCACCTCGTGTGTGACAAAGAATCTAAGTTGTGTTTTTCATCACCCCGCAAATTACTGGAACTCACCTACATATTGCAGGAATTTGTTTTCCTGCGTTGTGCAGGCCACTGTGTTCTGCGTCAGCCTGACCTCTGAAGACGGAGCGTGTTGACGTGTGCCATAAAAAGAGAAGTGCCCTCATTCCTCAGACTGTGACAGGTCCAGCTGTCAGGGGGGTCAAGCATTGTAACATACCCACCGACACCGACACTGCCAGGCTATTGATAACTCCAAAACTGCGCTGCCTGCTTCAATTCACACTTCATTTTCTCTTTCCTTTTTTTCCCTTTAGATTCTCCTCCGTTGTTGTCTGGTATTTCACAGCAGGGGTTCCCAACCTGAGGTCCGGGACCCCCTGTGGAGGGACCCCTGAGATCATTGTGGGGTCTGGAGGCCCAAATTAGAAAAGAAAAAGAAAGAAAAAAACAAGTCATGAAGACTTTTTTTTAGAGTCGACAGAAAGCCAAGGAAACAACCAAGCGCTTTTATTTTGAAAGCTCCTGCTTTTGCATCTAGGTGAGCATATTTTTTGCATTCTCCGATTTATTTTGTAAAAATTGCACCATACACAAACTATACAGTACATTTTATTCACCTGTTCCCACAAAATCTGAGCATCCAGCACCAAAATAAAGACATTTAAATCATGTTTAGCAAAAGGGAGTAAACTGTCAAGAGAAAACAAGATGTACAATTCAAGTTTTTACTTCATAAATATTGAAACTTTTAGAGATTTTATGCATGAAATTCCAGTACAGAAAAAACACTGTTACATGTAACACTTCTCTGGTTCTTCTGTGCATTAGTAATGTCCCACTATTAACTGCTAGGAAACGCTAAAATCATCTAACAAACGCTTGTTCTGAATCCAAAGAATTACAACCTCCGACCTGTGTCCATATCTACACTCTCCCTGTGGGTAAGTAGCATTTGACCAAGTTGTGTCTGAGACTCCCTTTATTTGTGCTTCTCTTCTCAAAAAACGAAAACAAATCTGTATTGACCGAAGCAAATCGGAGAAAAAGGGCTCCTTTCCAATGTTACATAATTGGTCTTAAGTTGGTCGATAATTGTGTTTTTTGTGTGAGTGCGGATTCTGCTGTGGAGTGGAATTTGTTCTTCTTTGTCTAGGTTGCAATTAATCACTTGTCCTTGGACTTTTCGTACCAGAAATTTGTGAAAACATCTTTTATTGGCAGACTGGAACCGGTTGTACCAAGTTACTAGGATTTTAAATCCCTAGAAAAACACCCATCGTGTCGCATCATAAGGCGCCGCACTGTTTTTAGGCACCAAACCCGCAAACTGAAAGGTCACCGAAGCAGCCTGCAGCCCCCCCCCCCCCCCACCTCCGCCCCCCGCTCCTTCAGAAGGAGCAAAGCTTCTGTTGGATCCAAGCGCCCATAGTCGAGTCCCCGGCGCTGTGCAAATGCTTGCTGCAGGCCTTCCCCACCAAGAAGAACACCTCCGCAATGTTGAGCAGGATGCAGACCCCCGACGCAGCCAGCATGAACACGGTGAAGACTGTCTTCTCCGTGGGCCTCGACACAAAGCAGTCCACTGTGTTGGGACACGGGTACGAGTCACATTTCACCAGGCGGATCATCTTGTAACCGGGATAGATCATGTAGAACAGGAACATGAAGATGACCTCAAAGACGATGCGGAAAAACAGGCTGATGACGTACGTCCACCACAGCGCGCCGGAGATTTTCATCTTCTGGGTCTTTATCTGCTCCAGGTCCTTGGGGTTGGTCCGTCCCGACAGCTTGTAGAGCCTCTTGTCGACGTGCCGGCGGTGGGCCACGTGCATGGCCACCAGGAGGGCGGGAGTGGACACCAGGATGAGCTGCAGCGCCCACAGGCGGATGTGGGAGATGGGGAAGAAGTGGTCGTAGCAGACGCTGTTGCAGCCCGGCTGCTGGGTGTTGCAGGTGAAGCCGGACTTCTCATCGCCCCACACGCTCTCGGCGGCGACCACCAGGACCAGGATGCGGAAAATGAAGAGGACGGAGAGCCAGATGCGGCCGATGCCGGTGGAGTGTCGGTTCACACCGCTGATGACAGCATAAAACGACGCCCAGTTCATCTTTGGTTCCGGGTCTGAAGATGAAAAGTCACACGTGGGATACAGGAGCTTTTTCAATACTCTACCAAACAGATCAAAAACACATCAATCAAAAAAAAAATTTTTGATGCAAAAACTGTAAAAAATGAATAAAACATAATCCCAATTTTTCTAAAATATAACAAAGAGAAACTTCCTAAGCTCAAATGCAGCAAAATATCTTGCTTACATATATTTAAAGCGCGTTTCCTCTAGTTTCAATGTATTATTTGACTCTTTCAAAATTAGGAAAGTGAGATATCTTTAGCAACATATTTGAATGAACAAATTCATCAGCTGATTTGTTTGGGGTTTTTTTTTTTAAATTCCCGTAAAAGCTCAAAAAGACCAAAAAAAGCCCCACAAAACCCAAAGCACACAAGTCTTTTTTTTACCCCGATAGTGCTGACAGAAAACATTTTGTCAAAGTTAACATGTTGAAATGGTGAAATATGCAGGAAGAGTTATGATCACACAGATCACAGAAAAAGCTTCTTCTTTGTTTTTCCTCCAAAGTCATAAAATTCCTTAAGTAGCTTGAAGAACAATGAGCTCATGAATTAATAATGATGCAATCATTTTTTTCCAAAATAAAAGTTGCCCACATTTGCTATAATAACCGAGAAGAACAAATTCTCAGCTGCTCATGCACCTCTCCTTTCAGTTCATTCAGTCAATAAAGTAAAAGATCACATGCGGACACTGGGATGATGCTCCAGTTGTTGAACGCTCAAGACGTCCAAATTATCACTGAAATAAATCTTACAAGAACATATCAGGTTACTCGCTTTCAGTTTGTTTGGGGTTTTTTTTCTTTCCCTCATCCGATGAGTATTTCAGAGACAATCTGACTAGAAACCAAAAGCTCCCCGTACTCGTCCATGTGTGCAGAGTGGTTACCGGGCTCAGCTGGAGGTGTCAGAGGCATAGGAGGCAGCGTGGAGGACAATGCTGACCCGCTGGCTTGGCATGGATGTGAGTCCAGAGGAGAGTGGAGCCTCTCTGCCCCCCCTCGGAGTCTGGCAGCCACCTTAAGAGCGCAGCACCGAGGTCTGGCACCATGTGTCATGTGACATGCTTTCTCCAGTGACCACGGAGTTGCATGCAAAGTGAGCATCAAAGGCTGTTTTGGCAGTGAAGTGACGAGTGCTCCACAAGCAACAGAAGAAGCTCCATCCAGCATCTACGGCTCATGCAGGATGGGCAAAACTTTTTCAAACAAGCCCGGTGATGGTTTTAAAAGTTGAAAAAAAAAGTAGAAAAATCTTCATTTGAACTTCAGGGTTCATCTGTTTTCCAAAATCGCATTTTATTCTGATTCCGTTTTGCACTTTTATTGAGCTTTTGAACATCAAGCGACATCGGAGCAAAGCTGAGTACTCCGTGTTCTCATCAGCACTTTTATTTGCTGAAGACACAATAAACAAGCCACCACAGCCCGTCTTCTCAATGCACCCATCCTTTAACAAAGAGAGGAAATGAAATCGACTCACCTTCAGTTGCTGTTTCGCGTTAAGTACATCCAGAAACATTTAAGTTGGCATCGCCGCCAGTTTTTTTTTTTCTGGCCGAGGCAGCGAACAAGAGTCTCAGAGCACCATGACTTTGCATTGCTAATGATTTCTCTCACACTCGCCACTGCCCTGCACTGGAGGGGTCATATGCTTCTGTGCGAGGCATTTGCATACAATAGCCCCATTTACGATGTCCGAACAAACGGCTTCAGAGCTCAGATCAAACGTTTTAACTTCTGCCCAGCTGAGGAATCTGTGTGTGTGGGGGGGGCGAGAGCAGTCTGTGCATTTGTCCTCATTGTGCTGTGTGTCACACAGGAAGTGGAGGATGGTTTTGACGCAATATGGAGTAAAACTCAAAGGTCTGCAACAGAGATGAAGCCACCAAATCTACAGATAAGAGGACAAACGTTTATTATGACAACAATCCCCCAACTCAACCGTTTGTTCCCTTCAACCTTCGCGTCCTCGCTGTTGCGGCCTGCCAAATATTCGGCCGCTTATTTCTCCATTGAACGAGTGAGCCAGCTTGGACGCAAGTGGGACGTTGCGCTCATGTCTCCAGACCACTTGACCTCTTCAGCTCGCTTTTGGTGACTCTGCATGTCCGACTTCGAGGAGTCGGCCTGCCTGTCTGATCTCTGTCCACTGCAAACTCTTCATTTTTGGTGCAGAATACAACAGGACCTGGCACATATCCTGTTCTCAGCATTTGTGTATCTTCCCTTCAACTGGCACTCTGCCTCCCACGTAGTGTTGAGACATGGAGGAGTGTGACCTTTGTCCCCCCCGGGCTGTCCGACTCATCAACAACAAACAAGAAAAACACCTCATGCACTGCTTTTGTGCACTTTCCCTTGTTTCAGTTCCCAATCCATCCGTTCTATCCTACCTACCAGCTGATTACCCAGACCAGAAGTCCTGGTGCGAAAGAAGCAACATTACCCCCCCCCCCTCCACACACACACACACACACACACACAGGCTCGGTACAGTGCCTTGACTGATCCTCGTGTTATGTAACTCCTTTTGATTACATGACTTTTCCCCCCCACAGTTTAGTAAATGCTCAATAAAATTCATTGTGACTTTCGACATAAAAGAAGTTTTCTTCATGGACGCTGGCAGTGTTGAAACTGTGAGTAGAGTTTTTGATCTGAGTCGATGTTGCAACCGAGTAACAGGACCTGGTTGTGAGATAATTGGGCTGCAGGCATCCTGCTACACTGATTGCATCCTGTGTGTTCACAATACAACGAACGGATTCAGCTGCACTTCAAACTGTGCCCCTGTCCGCCGGCCGTCTGTTGTCTCCTGCTTCTGCGCGGTCCGCAGGGTGCCACCTAGTGGCGTTTTGCAGTTCTTGCAGTAGTCAGCCAGCTAAAATGAGTTTGGGTGTCTGCTCTCAAAACAGATCACACTCTGCTTCAACAACATCCTCGATTAATCTATTAACACCGCGTATTAAGGAATTGTAAAGCCAAGATGAAAAGAGATGCAATAAAAAAATATACAAAATGATTCCAGTCAGTTTAACAACATTTTAAACATATATCACTTATTCTGAAAATATTTGGCTTCTCTTTCACCTGTTTCACTTGATATAGTGGGCTCGTTTGACTCATTGTCATTGAAGTCAGGTCGCCAGGCCTGATTTGTGAATCATCGCTGATCTGAGAAACACCTGTGTGAGTAACACAGGGGATGACTCTGTCAGCAGGTTTTTCCCACCAGTGCGTGGTGTGAGAAAACCTTCAAAGCTGATATTAAACGTAGTCTCCTCCTTAATCCTGCAGGTTTCCCCACACCCAGTTATATAGAGGTGTCAAAGTGTGCGTGTGGTGTGATCACAGAGTTTGTTTTGCTTTGCTCAGCAGAGGTGTGGCTGTGCAGTATGTTGTGAATGCAGTGCTGCAACTGTGTCTCTCGCACACTGAAGACAGCACATAGTCCTATCATTGTGTGTTCTGGAAAAGGTGCAAATTTATTTTCATTGGAGCTGTTTCATTGGAGCTATTCAGGCATTATATATGATACATATCTATCTATCTATCTATCTATCTATCTATCTATCTATCTATCTATCTATCTATCTATCTATCTATCTATCT
>JASSRZ010000006.1:6453659-6464625 GCA_032164315.1 Malacoctenus gilli | reverse complement strand
CCCCCCCCCCCCCCCCCCCCCCCCCCCCCCCCCCCCCCCCAGCTATTTTAGGGCTAAAGATCAGACAAAGCCTTGTCACATGCATTTGGTTGTTTTATCGGTGATGGACTGCCTGAAGTCAGATTGTGTTATTGGACTCGGTGACGAACCTCTGCAGTCATGGAGCGAGCTACCCCACCCGCCCCTCTCCCTGCCTCCCTGCTCTGTTTACATTGTTTTTATTTACTTAAAGCGTCTCCTGTGTTCAGGAAGTCGGGTTCAGGGTCGCAGATTTGTTCCCTTCTGCCATCATCCACTATTTATTTTCCCTCTCGTGTCCACTAAACATGCTGCGGTTGATTTTTCCACACGCTCCACCGTCCTCACTTTCCTCTTTTTTTTGTTTGCATTTCAGATTTATCGTTCACCAATTCACAAGCAAGCTGAAAGTGAGTCCCTCAACCTGAAATCGTGAAGCCGCGCTGCACGTCCCGCGTCGCTGAGCGCATGTTTCCCTCACCCACACGTTCTCACCAAAGTCCGACACTCTCTGTGTGTTTTTTTCTTTCCGTAGTGGAGCTGAACGAGGTCGGCTTCAAGTTTGTGCGCAAGTGCGTCAACTACGTGGAGACCAAAGGTAGTGTGCCACGGAGCCGCTCGCTCCTGTTCACTCTCTTGCCCTTGAGGGGGCAGACTTGACTCGCGTGTTGCACGGCGTCGCTGCTCCTGCAGGTTTCTCTTGGGCAGAAATGTCCTTTTATCTCTTTATCAGTGGGGGGGGGGGGAGGAGAAATGAAACGCTGTAACACATTTGGATGTTCACATCTCGGTTCCTCTCCCTGCGAAATCGTGAATAACCCTCCCAGTAATCCAAGCATGCCAAACCTTTATTTCAAGCAATTTGCTGTCACGTTGATTCTTTGTTTCTACTTCAGCGTCTGATTCTGGACTCTCTGAAGCCGAATATTTGAATCTGAAAAGAAAAAAGTATCTTCATTCTGGCTCGATGATGAAGCATGTGGTACATTTCGACTGCTCTGTGTTTGACTAGACATCACTCCCTTCTTTCATTTTCCTCTCTCACCTCCCTCCCTCCCTCCCTCCCTGCCCCCCGTCTCCCCTCCTCTCTCCAGGAGCCACACAAGAAGGAGTGTACCGAACAGTTGGCAGCAACATTCAAGTGCAGAAGCTTTTGAACGCCTTCTTTGGTAAGGAAGTGAACACGTGCCGCGGGCGTCCATTCACTTTGTTCCTCTCCAGTCAAACTCCTTCACCTCACTGTACGACTTTTATTTTGGAGCCCGACGAGACGAATCGCGAAACGTTTCGCTCGTAGGAATAAACAAACTGGGAGCGGCCACCGAGTTGTTCCGTTTGACTTCCAGGCACGTTTCTAACCAGTTGTTTTGCCATGTCGACCGGTCGTGTGTGAACACCAACTGTCTAAAGTTTGCCACTGGCCAAATACGCGCTGCGATCACTGAAATCCGTTTGAGTGAGCAATTTCCTTCCAAATTAAAAGTCTGTGATCACCTCTGCCTTACTCAGCTTTCAGCTGATGCTTCTTCCATCATCTGCACTTCATCCATCCAGACGAGGGTCGGGGGGGGATCCAGCTGGTCAATGGGTCAGCACTCAGACAACACACACACTCATAGGGTTAAGCTAAAGTTGGTTACAGAAAGCTGCACAGACGCAGATGTGAACCCCAAAAGTAGGAATCGAACCTGTTTCCTCCAGCAGGGAGTCATGGGGGGTGGGGGTGTGTGTGAACCACTTCTCCACCCTTGGACGGTCACGTTCCTGCACGTTCCGCCTCACAACAAACACGCCCGGTTTGCAACGTGGCCCGTTTTCAAGCTTTTATGGGATCATTTCGGGGAACACGTCGATTAGTCACAGGGAAGCGAGTGACAGAATGACTAACGCCTTGTTGCTTCCGCAGACCCCTCCAACCCCGGCGACGTGGACCTCCACGGCAACGACTGGGACGTGAAAACGGTCACGAGCGCAATGAAGTTTTACCTGAGGTGAGACGGACGACACCCGTCCCGCTCGCGCCCGACGTCACCAACGACTCGCTGTCGAAGGGTTTTTAATTCTGAGCGGAGTTCAAAAACACAAAAAAAGTCATCCGCTCAGGTCTTTGCCAGAAAACGCTCTCGATTGTGTAACGTGCACCGATCTGGATCCACTCCACTGAAGAAAGAAAAAAAAAAAAGCCTTTCGCTTTTTCCTACTGTAAAAAAATGTGGCCTTGGCAGAGGTCGCGCTCTCTGGACGCGCTTCAGTGTAACAAGCGGCTGCCGGTTTCTGGGGGGGTTTTTTGGTGTGTGGGGGGCATTTGATGTTACATTTTCATGCGTTCGCGTTTTTACTCGTGTGGCTTTTTTTCCCCCCCTTTCCAGGAGCCTATCTGAACCTCTGATGACCCACGGTCTGCACCGAGACCTCATGTGTGCCGCAAGTAAGACATTATCTGCAAGTCTGATCAGCAGGGCCGAGTTACAGCGTGTGCCTCCCTTCTGAATTCCTCTCGTGGATCTCGGTTCCCCACTGAAATATGTTCGCTGTATCAACAAGGGAGATGTCGAGGTGTGTCTCTGCACCCGCTCGAAAAATGCTGAGATGTACCAGGTGATACAAAAGTGTCCTGGCCTGTTATTTCGCATGAGAGAAAAGCCTCTCTTTTTTTGTTTCAATTTTATCTTTAGTGACATACTTTCAAGAGGTTAAGTATGAGTTTGCGCTGCATCTTAAATGTCTTTTGCAAATATTTCTCTCTTTTTTTTTGCCTTTTCCTGGAAAGAAAAAGTGGGAACGCGGTGCGCAGGAATGCATCCCGTGCCGCGCGGACGGCTCGCAGCTTCGGCAGCCTGTCAGGCCGCACCGTATTCCCCAGGCCCCTGGAGGAAATCCGAGTCTCCTGATTGTTTTTTAACCGTCACATGACATTATTGTGAACCGGAGGAGACGATGAGTTTAATGGCATCAGCCTCATTCTGTCAGGATGTTGCATTCGAGCTGCCAGTAGTTTGGGTTTCCTGGAAAAGGCCGTTCATGAGCTGAATGGGGGGAGTCCTCATTAAAGTAACCCTTTTCTTTTTTTTTTTTATTGAGGCTCTCTGCCGTCCTTTCATGTCTCCCAGCAAATACATTGTACTGCGCAATGCTGTTTATTGACTGAAGCCGTAGAAACACTTAGAACTCGGGACTCACTCCCAGGATCCCCTTTCACATCTGTGAGAACCGATGAGGGATTAACTGTCCTTGTCACTGCCGGCGGGTTTGAAATCTCTCGTCTGTTCTCTCTCTCTCTCTCTCCCTCAGAGTCCGATAATCTGGACTTTCGACTGAGCGAGATCCACTCGCTCACCTACAAACTGCCCGAGAAGAACCGAGAAATGCTGGAGATGCTTATTAAACACTTGGTCAAGTGAGTACTCGCTCGCTTCGCGCTGGCCCCGCCTTCTTCCATTGGCTCCGCATTGGACGCCCGTCACGCAGAGAGAAGCCCGATGTGCAAATGCCTGCTTCGTGTTGAGCTTCCCCTCAACCCGGCTCGCCTCTCTCGTCGACAGCGTGTGCGGCCACAGCGACGAGAACCTGATGACTCCTTCCAACATGGCGGTCATCTTCGGGCCCACGCTCATGAGGGCCAAGGAGGAGACGGTGGCGGCCATGCTGGACATCAAATTCCAAAACATTGTGGTGGAGATCCTGATTGAGGAGCACATGAAGGTACAAATTGAGTCGTCTCGTCTCTCGCCGCCTCTCAAGGCCTGTTTGGCGTTGCGGGGAGAAACGACTGTTGTGTTTTGGGTTATGTGAGAAGATTGAAACCACTTGTGAAACCAGAGGGTGAGTAAGTGCACAGAGTTCCCCCCTGGAAGTCGCAGCGATCCTTTCTTTTTCTGCATCCAATTTGGGCTCGATCACACTGTGCATCATCCGTAGCGCGGTGGGGGCAGAGGGGGGATGAACTCAGGCCACGTACTGCCACATCTGATATAAAGTGGGACAGATCCTTTTCATTCATGCATGATAGCCTTTAACAAGTAACATAAGTTTAAAAATGTCACCTTTAAGAGCAACAAACCTCAACTTCTGTCTGAAAACACAAACTTTTCATACAGTTATATACTGTTTCGTCCTTTACCAAGGTAGCTAACATTCATAAATCTCTTGTTTGATGCTGCCACCTGCTGTTCAGTTTTGGGTACGACCGCTGTACCCTAATGCCGGCTGGGGACCGAACTTAGATTAATTGAAAATTTCCAAATTGTCTGTGGTTTTGGCTCCCCTTGCTGGCCCCCCTTGTGTGACCCTCCGGCAAGAAGGCCTCACTGGCAGCCCGTGTCGTGGTTCCTCCCCAGAGGTGCTCGTCAGGGTTCCCCTCGCTTGCGTTTGGCTGTCAGGTGGACTCGTCTTGGGCTTGGCAAATTCCAGGAAAACGTTAGCTGCCTGACTGCATTGTTGTGTTGAGTTGGGCGGAGGAGTGATGATAGTAAGTGGTAGGTTAGTGATCCAGCTCTTTCATTCAACATCATTGTCCGACCTCATAAATATTCCACCTACAGAAGGATTCTAATTCCCTTCAGCCTCCACTTCAAAGCCGAAGCCAACTGCTCATTGAACTGCATGTAATGTATCACAATGTCGATACAGGAACTGCTGTATCACAGTTTGCCTCTTGGATACTTTGAAAAACAAAAACCCCAACAATATGGAAGAGTAAAATTTGTTCCTCAGGTTCGGCCACGTACTTGATTAAACAAACATCATCCTTTACATGGAAAAGGCTTTCATGCCTTTTTAAGTCACAGCAGTTCTGTCCAGTCAGCCTTTTCCAAGCAAATAATCTCAGATTCATCCGAATTAAATCGATGGTAAAGAATCTGTAAGTCATCCTGGAGGATTTTTGTTTGGCATCAAGTCCTCCTTTTCTCGGTTTTACCCTCATAACTACCATCATTCGGCAGTGAGCTCTCAGCTTGTCCAAAAAACCGGTGACCTCTGCTCCGGGATGGCGTCCCCCCTCAGCTGTTACTCTGCGAAATGGGGGAGCCGGGCTCTGATAAATGATGCCAAAAACACAGCAGAGGCTCTCAGCGAGCGCCGTTCACTCCGTTGGTTTAGCGCTGTGAAAAATGGTCTGTAAAGGAAGGAAAACACAGATTCTGTGGATGGTTTCTGGCAAACTACGCGATATCCCGCATTTTGCTGTCAATAATTTGCCTGTCATACCACAGAGATTCTCCACATGCCATAGTTTGATGGTTAGATGGATCCGAGCGAGATCGAAGGGGAGGGTTTGCCGTTTTCGTTGACGATGGCGGGTGGCATCGATGCGTTTCTGCATCCTGTGTGACGGAGGCCTTTTCCTTTAGAGTCAATTGATTGGGTTCAACACCTCCAGCCGTTCATGAACACAGGATGTACCTGGGTCTCGGCGGCGGTTTGGTCGCGTCGCGTCCAAGGAAACGCCTCCTCTCAGCCGCTGCTACGTCCGTTGCGCTCTCTAGTCACCCAACTGTACTGTGGGAGGACGGGCTCCTCTCCCACTGGCTGGCTAAATATAGATGCGCTCAACATGTGGAAAAAAGTCGAAGTGACCCTGTCCAAGAGCGATACGTCCCACCTGCCAGCACCTTTTTGAAGCTCGCTAATGAACATGTTGTTTCGGGCATTTAAGCCGTACAATAACCCAGAACCAGCCTGGTGTACGACATCCTTTTGACATCCTGGCCGGGCCGCCGAAACTGCCCGAAGACTCGCTCGGCGGTGTCCAGCTGTGCAGCAGCTGGTCGTCCCTCAGTGCGACGGTGAATCACCGTCTCAAAGCTTCAGGTTTGCTATAGATCGGATAAAACCAGGCTGCACCAGACTGAAGCAGACGTGTGTCGCGGATCTAATCGGAAATCCGTCGTAGTCTTTTCATCCTGGCCGTACTTTGTTCACGCCGCTCCCTGAAACGGCAACATTTAGCCTCTTGGCTGCTTCTTCCTCTGCGTGTCGCTTCAAACTGCAACCCGACTATTTATTTATTTTTTTACCTGTTGTTTTTTTCCCCTCCTTCTCAAATGTGATTGCAGATCTTCAGTCATATGCCAGAGGACAGCGCCGCCCCACCTGTCCCTCCCCCGCGGATCACCCCGAGAAAGCGGCAGCCCATCACAATCTCCAAGCGTCCGGCTCGTGTTTACCAGCCTCTTAGTCACGACCACTTCCAGCACGCGGAGAGTAATTATCAGCCTCTCTTCTTCTTCCTTTTTTTTTTTTTCTCTTTCTCTTTGCTCGTCATCATCCTCATCATTATCCCATCCCGCCCGCGTGCCGAGCACGGAGCAGATTATTTAGAAATGTTGCTTCTTTTTTTCCCCCCATTCTTTTATTTTTTTCAACCAAAATTTTCAGAGAGCCTCGTACCACCGCGTACCTGCGGGGTAACTTCTTGACATTTTCTAAATGGGATTCATTGTAGTGTGCGTGTCAATCAAAACAATTATTACATATTCCTATACTTGGAATTTGTTTGTCTGAATCAAAATCAATTACTTTTTTTTTCTCCCTCCTCTCTTTTCTGTCTCATCTTCAAATGTTGCTCCGAAAGCCTTTTTTTTTTAAAAAACATTAATTTCAAGTACAAATTAATGCATCTCCCATTGAATCTCTTTTTTTCCTCCAGTGCTGCAGGAGAGAAAAAAAACCCCTCCCGTCCTTTTCTGTCTGTTTGAACCTCTTGTTGGTGGGTGTGACTCCATCCTTTCCGAGAGGTTTGCAGCAGCTCTCGTCCGCATTGTGCGATATTTAACTGTTCTTAACATGCGGCTCAGTCTACCCACACAACCGGCTCTGGTTTTATGGTCGGAGATTAACTCGTAAACAAAAAACTAGACAGAAGTGGTCGGACCGGTTCAACGTAACGCCGACCTAATTTCCGATGTGACCTTGAGATTTGCTCACATTTGTATCCGACCGCTCCGACGGAGGGGAAGAACGTTCCCGCCCGCCGGTGGTCACCGCTGTTTTCTCTGCCCCAGACGGCCAGAACGACGCCTCCAGTACCGACGGCGACGTCCCGGCGAGCCCCGTCCCGCTGCAGCGCACCAAGCCGCAGGGCTCGGCGCCGCTGGTCCCCAGAGAGCCGCCCCCCAGACAGGCGCTGATGCCCAGACCGCCCGTCCGGCCGGACAGGCAGACTGAGCCGGACGCTTCCTCCGCACCCAATGGCGAGCCGGGCGTCTATGTGAGCAGGGTGCCGTCATTTCAGGGCAGGAAGCTCCCGCCGAAGGCCGCGCCGACCGGCCGGGAAGGTATGAGGAAGGACTCCTTCACCGCACGGGGGAGGATTGTGCACATTTTGGATTCTCTAGTTCAACTACATCTATGTTCAGAGATCGTGACCCCCCCACAACACCAAAAGCTGATTTTTCTCATTTGAAGACGAATAAAACGAAAATCACTTAAGAACGTTCTCAAGCGTTGACATTGCCGAGCTTGAAGCTCAATGTGTAACGACGGCTTCGCAGTTCCGTTCAGCTGTTCACACTCTGAGAAAAAAAGTTTCGATTGAGAAGTCGAAGGAGTCTGCCGGTCCGGGACATCGATTTTTCTTTACTTCCAGACCTTCCGAAGTCAAAAAGAAAAAAGAATAGGTTCCAATTCTCGTCCACATTACATCTCCATGCATGTAGCGCAACTCGGAGAGCCGTCTCGCTCCCCGACACGCGGCGCGTCCAGCTGCTGCACCCTTTTATTACACATCTGTAATAGCTTCCCTTCATTTTTATGAGCTCGGTAATTTTCAGCGAGCCGTGCAGCTGATGAAAGGCCGTAATGACTGCGGTTCGGTGTTCACAGCAGACATGTCGTATACATGGGGGTGGGGGGGATAAACAACAGTGTCATTCAAACTGTCCCTATCCAGCAGACGAACGCCGTACGGTGAGACGTCAGATCGATGGCAAGAGAACCAGCTTAGCTCGTTGTTTGTTTGGGGTTTTTTTTTCCCATTCTTTTGTCTTCTTCCTGAAGTGTTTATAACCTCTTTAAAGCAGCGACAGACTTGATGCGAAAGCAAGAGGGAAACCTACTGTGCGTGCGTGCGTGCGTGTGCGTGCGTGTTACGGAGTGAAGCGTCGTCCATCGTCTGCATGAACCGCTTGTGCTTTTTTTTTTTTCTTTCCTCCTCAGGCGATTCGGACGGTCTGACCAGAACGAAGTCCGCAGAGAAACATGCCATCTGCAGACCCCCCGTCCGGCCCCCCGAGCCTCCGTCCAGATGCCCTCCTCCCCCACAGAAACCCGCGAGTGCCGCCGGCAGCGAGGGCACGCCCACATCTTAGTAAGTGCTCTTCGGAGATACAGAGAGTCTCCCTGCTCACCCTTTTAAGTATGCAAATGTGGGGGTCAGACGCAGAGGGTCCAATACATATTCAACGAGACGCGGCATTTTGGGGGAGCGGAGCGATGCGCCGTGGAAGTTGAAGCAACTTTTTCCAAAAATCATCAATTTGCAGATTCCGGTGTGTGAGAATCAGGAAGCCATTAGTGGCTCTGTTGACGATCTTCAGCGAAATAATAAAATGCGGCAGCGGCGGAGGGGAGCCGATAACTCGCGCTACGCAGTGAAACTGCACAGCCAGACGCTGCGTGGTCTGTGGCTCAGTCCAGTCCCCCCCCCCATCGAATCGACTCGGAGATCGCGTGAAGCCAATAGAAATCGATGTAATCCATATTTCAGGCTGTAAAAGCCTTCATACGGCGCTCAAAAGTGTTTACCTAGCTGTCGCCCGAGGAGCCGTGTATTTCCCCGACGAAACGCATCGACCGTGACAGTAGAGCGATTAAAGGATTTCTGGAAACTTGACTCCGCATGTTGGCGAGTTTTGATGACTTTCGGATGCGGCAGGTGCCAGAGCGCCACAGCAGATGTTGTTTTCAGTTGCCTCCACGTGGCTGCTAAGAAAAAATGAGTTGATCTCTTGTTCGACTCGAGGATCAAAAGCAGGTCGGAGGATCTCGTCTTTTGGACGTCCCGGAGAGCTTCTCGCTGGGACGTCCCAGCTCTCACACGCATCACACGTTTGCCTCCAATCCCAACATCTTTGGATTTTCTCCTCTTTCTCTGCAGTGTTGCATCAAAAGCAAAGTTTTTCGAGAACGCCTCGAGACAAGTCGGCAGGTTGGTGAAAGATTAATTTGTCACTTTCCCCCACCCCCCCCTTTCAGAAACTTTCCATTCATTTATTAGGGAGAAATTGTAATACAGTAATTCTCTTGTGCGGGAAATTTCTCTGCCTGAGTCGCTGCGTGGCGACTGGTGCGCTTCACTGAGATTTTGCAGTGCCCTTTGGAGGGGAGGGTAAAGACCTTGCGTGCGTCTTCCCCGCTCGCGATGCGCCGAAAAGCCACCGTGAAATGCGACCAGACACTTCGGCTCTCCTCCCCCGTCCGCACGGGCGAGTTCAGCCGAGGTCGGTCGGCAGATAAGACTGGCTTGTCGGAGATGGACCAGCGAGCGCTCTATCCGTCAATCAGCCTCTATCAGCGCAGCCGTAGTTATGATAAGTGCGTTGGAGGCCAGAGCTGTGACCTCCGGTGACACTTGCAGGCCTGAAGTGTTTCAGAACGGAAAAATTCCCCCTTAATATCTCTCGCTTGTTCGTCGTCATTTGGTAATTTTTTTTTATGAATGGAGCTTCGCGGATTCTGTCCTCCTCCACTGGATTTATGGACTTTTATGATGTCTTTTCCTGTGATTCAGTCCGTCGACTTCGCCGCCTTCGTCAGGAGCGCCGAATGTAAAGAAAGAGGTGAGATTGAACGCTTTTCCTCAGGATGTGCTGGTGTCATCAAGTCCCGAAAGTTTGCTCCTCTTCAGACTTCACAGACTCTCTTTGCTGTCTTTCTTCTCAGAACTGATGCGAAGGTGACGCAGGCGACATCATGGGACCTCCACGCACGCTGGAATTAAGCTAGAGGGGGCTTCCACTGTCGGACTTGGTCAGTCTTGAGAGCAGAAGGAAGAAAAAGGAGGTTCTCAGTTTCAGCAGGAAAAAAAAAATTGCTGGTCTGGAGAGTCAAGCAGCGAAGCAGCGACACCGTAGCGGAACCGTCTTGCGCGGGACTCCCAGCGGGTTCCTGCTCCTGTCCGACGCTCCATCCGAAGTCAGACCGCAGGAGAAGTTTCTCTCCTTCCACAGCAGATAATAACGATGTCCTGTTTTGTTGGGCTTTTTTACAGCGATAACAGGTTTGAGTTACGTTTGGCCAGTTTGACTCTCAGAAACTAACTGTTGGACAGTTTAACACTTCTCTGTTTCCCCCAATATGAAACGGCCCAAAGCAAAATACATGATTCGAAAACTGACTCAACAAAGTTTAACTCAGTTAAGGGGAAAAAAAGTGCCTCATTAGTCTGGATGCGAGGTTCTTCTCTGCGATTAATAACAGCTTGTCAGTGCAATCAGGTACATATTTTAGATCGCAGTTTTCAACCTCACAGCACAGAAAGTTCAATGTAGTTAATAAAAGATTAGGAAGCAGGAAAAATGAGTTATTTTTGTACTAATTATCTTTTTTTAGTTTTATCCCAAAGAAATGTTTATTTTCTTGCCGTGTGTTCAGTGAGAGGCGTCCTCTGTGTCAAGCGAGGCTCCACCTACACGCAAACAGGTTGGGACGTTTGTTTTGATCGTCCGTTTTCGCGAAGCCCCTCGTATTTCCTTTTAAGTTGCGACCCCCCCCCCCCCCCGTCAAAACAATGATCACATTATCCCTGCACCTCTTTGTTTCCATTACTTCCTCCTCCTCTTTGTGGTTTGTCACAGCACCACCCGCAGGCGTGGCACGCATTCTCCAGTGACTTCGGTGGTTTCATGTGAACAGAAACTAAACCTGCTGAAAGTATGTAATGGTGGGGAACGATGTCACTTTGTGGTGCGGGGGGGGGGGGGGGGGGGTCCACAAAAATATTTTGCTT
>JASSRZ010000006.1:6434219-6448124 GCA_032164315.1 Malacoctenus gilli | reverse complement strand
CCCCCCCCCCCCCCCCCCCCCCCCCGGCCGGCGTCGAGCATTGAGACGTCACCGGTAGATGTGCGAGGAGCTCTGCTCCTCTGCTCTGTGTCAGAGCTCTATCAACTGCAGCACGTCTTTCCGTTACCTCATCTTTCACAGCAATGGGACTTTTTTTTTTGCCGAACTCAAGCTGCGATGGGACAAAGTCCAAAAAAATCCAAGCTGATCAAAGGCACTGTGTTCATACAGAAGGAGTCTGGCGAGCACGAAAGCGCGCGACGCGGTCTGGGAAACAAAAATTGCATCATGAATTTGAAATTTCTCACAACGCATTCCTCAGGAACTAATTCCTGTCGCGTTTGGAAACGACTGTGAAAACTGTTTGATTGCGATGTCAAGAACAAAACAAAAAAAACAAAAAACAAATGGAATAAAAACTCTTTTTTTAAGGCTGTGCAGGGGGAACAAATTCTGAACAGGCCGCCTCATTTTCAGCTTCCTGTCAGCGAAGAGCCTCTTTAAAGAAGATCACCCTCGTTTGTTTTTTTTTTCCCCCACCAAAAAACAAGCTCCAGACTGCAGCCCTGCACTTTTACTGCTCGCATGAGGGGATTAGCGGCGGAGGGCCTGCATGCGTACACGCGCCATAAAAACAAGGACAGTGAGTGACATGTAAGTGCTTCAGCGCGTGCGAGTTGCCAGATCTGCGGGGCCTCTCATGTCCGTGATTATGCCTGAAAAAGTCGCAGGATGAGTTTTTTTTTCTTTCTGTTAGGTGAGCGCAACCAGACGCAGCAGCTGCCCTGCAGGCCGCGCTCAGCTGTCGTTTTATGTCCGTCCTCTCAAGAACACAACAGGGCTTTTTAGTGGGTTTAATGTCCACTAACTAAGACGGATTAGCTGACTGTGACTCAACGAGGGCGCGATATGCCAATCGAAACATCAGACGCACGGAGAAAAAGGATGAGAAAACATGACTGGGAGGGCGTTTTTAAAAGCCTGATTGGTGATAAGAACCATGCGATCACAGAGGAAGTGGTGCCAATAAAGCGCGGAGGGATTAGTGCTCCCCGGTGCTGTCACCAGTCTGGAATCTCACCATTTGACTTGTTGTTTTCCGCCTGAGATGTTGCCACTTTGTTTTGCCCTCCGACGGCCCCTCGCTGACACTGAACCCTGCCGTTACCACACTCCGAACCGGAAGAAAAGAACTTCCACAATCAATTGACAGAAACAATGTTTTGGGTTTTTTTTACCTGGCAGGATCCAGGCATAGCCTTTTCTCTGCCATCCTCAATAATTAGAGGGAGAGTGTGATTTATGTGTCATGTCAGCGTGGAGCGTGATGGCTTGATAAAAGAAGAGAGGCTGTTGAACGCCTCGGTTCTCCTGTTGTTTCGTGCCTTTTTTTTGGGGGGGGGGGGGGGTTGGTTCTGCAGCCCACAGCCGCTTCGATGCACCCGAGATGTGTTAAACGACACCAACAGACTCCAGCTAATGCCCCACGCGTCGTGTCGACCTCTCCCAGGTTCACAAACATGAGCTGTCGGCGCTTCAGAACTGATTTTGAGGAGCTCATTTGCATGCAGCGGTTTGTTTGCTTTCATGATCTCAGTATTATCTGCTCTTAAGGCCATTTGCTGTTTTTAGGGTGTTAAAATTACCTTGTCAGGTTTATGATTACGAAAGGTCAGATGCAAAACTTGGCGACCAACCCTTGGTGGGTTATTTTTTCTGGTACTATTATCATGAATCCAGACAGCAAATACAAAGTTTTTGGTGAAATGGTATGCTGCCAACATGCGATGTCTGACACCTCCTCAGACAAAAGCTCTTAACAGTTTGGGAGATGAAAAAAAAAGGACTAAAATGTGAGCAATGAACTCAAGATTACAGGCGAGAGTAAAAGCAATCAGACTGAAGATGTGTGGAGAACAGTTCAAAGCCTTTGTTAGAGTTTATGGAGGCATCAAAGATGAGTCGTTTTTGATTGAGAAGGAACAAAACTGAAACAGTCAAACAACAACAAGAACAACAAGAACAACTACAGGAATCTTCTACTTGTGAAACAAGATTGGTTTGGCCAAACCTGCCAGGATCTTTGGTACATGTACAGAGATGATTTCTCCGATCATCTCCGGAAAGCTGACTTTCGTGTGGAGCGACTGGGCCTGCACGAAAAGGTCGAACGTAAACTGGTGGAGCTTCTTCACCGTCTGAAACAGAAGGAGCGACACGAGCGCGTCATCTCAAGCGAGCTCTCCCGACAGCGACTCAGGAAATGTGCCTCACGGGAATGACAGAGGGGGGCACGCGCAGCTCCTACTCCATCCTGAAACCTGTGTGTGTGTGTGGGCGGAGGGGGGGGGGGACACACAGCAAAAACACGAGCATCCTACCTACAACGTGTCCATTAGGTGTTTTTTCCCAGCCTGAAGTACCACTAGTACTTCATTCAGGTATCAGATTCCTCTTACATTGTTGTGAACGGTGTGTTTTTTCCTCCACACCTATTACCAACACACTCTCCCCTGAGGACTAATTGTACGTCATGTCAAGAGACAGTGTTGTGTAATGTAATTACGACTCTTTTCTTTACTCTCTTTTTCCGGTCTTTCAGGTTCGAGTGAGCGGCGCATGATGACAGAACCAACTCGAGGCCAGAGCCCTCCCTGCGCGCATGTGGGCGGGACGGCGGCGGCGGATGGGACGACCCCTTTCGAGTCTCTCACCATCTGGAGGGAGTCCAGGACCCGCGTGAGGTGGAAGAACCTCTGAGAGCAGTTGACCCCCATTTGGTAGTTGATGATTCGGTCCAGCTCGTTGATGTAGGTGAGGCGCAGCTCGTCGAAGTACTTCTGGCTCTTCAGGCCTTCGACGGGAACTGGTGGGAGAGAGACAGAGAGAGACAGAGAAAGACAGAGACAGAGAGACAGACAGAGACAGAGAAAGACACAGAGACAGAGACACAGAGAGAGGGAGAGAGAGAGTGTGTGTGTGTGAGAGAGAGAGAGAGAGACAGAGAGAGAAAGAGAGAGAGACAGACAGACAGAGACACAGAGAGAGGGCGAGAGAGAGTGTGTGTGAGAGCGAGAGAGAGAGAGAGACAGACAGACAGACAGAGTGAGTGTGTGTGAGAGAGAGAGAGAGAGAGAGACAGACAGACAGACAGAGTGAGAGTGTGTGAGAGAGAGAGAGAGAGAGAGCGAGAGCGAGAGCGAGAGACAGACAGACAGACAGAGCGAGAGAGAGACGGAGACAGACAGAGCGAGAGTGTGTGAGAGAGAGAGAGAGAGAGACAGACAGACAGACAGACAGACAGACAGACAGACAGACAGACGGACAGAGAGAGAGACAGACAGACAGACAGACAGACAGACAGACAGACAGACAGACAGACAGACAGAGAGAGAGAGAGAGAAATAGTGAGTGTTCGGATCCGGGGGTTTCCCACAGAGGGGCAGCCGAGGCCTTTTGGAGCGGGGAGCCGACTCACTGATGCTGAAGAGCAGCAAGGCCTTCATGCAGAGGAACTCCTCCTGGGTGATCTGCAGCAGCACAAACTCCTGCGAGAGGTGTCTCATCCGCAGGCAGTGCTCATACATGGTGGAGATGTGCATCCGATTCCTGCGGACGCACAGAGGTCGGGGGGAGGAGGAGGGAGGGGGGGTGAACTAATGGGCAGGTTTCGAATCACGAGAGGCGGCGGAGAAATTGCTCCGCGCTGCAGACATTTCACTCCGTAATAAAGGACCGCTGGAGAATACGACGTGTCAGAGGTCAGATCCATATCCATCAGCGCTGTAACAGGGACACCGACCGCATTAGATTACAACGATGATGATTTGGACCGTGTCACCTTTGAAATCGAGAGTCAAGATTCTTTTAAAACAGACAACCGTGTTACATGGCAAACCCGCTGTCCGTCTTTGTTAAAAAGTTCGTGAAAAGAGCCAAATGGACATTTAATGTTCACTTTGAGCCGACAACTGATGAAGACGTATTGCCATCAAAGTTTGCCGTCTATTCCAACGCAAACTCATTCCAGCTTTAATATGAATCAGGAGACGGAGGGTTTGTAACATTTTCATTCTTATTCTGCCAAGATGAAGGTGAAATGAAGCACATTTCTGGAATTAGAATAGAAATGTCACCAAAAGACCTGAAAATGGAGGAAAAAGAGGGACAAAATAAGAGCTGGATGTTCTCCGGGAAAATGAATGCAGAGCTTCAGATATGTGATCGTTTCAATGTATAATACGCACAGGCAAGTGTATCAGGAAGACAAACTAAAGACGCCAGCGAGCCAGGCACAAAAAAGCGGGACGTGTCGGTCACCGTCACTGTTGCGGGACCTGAAGAGACTCCACCGCGGATCGGCCAGCCTCAGCCTGCAGCCACCATGTACGCTCTAAAGCAGCGAGCAGCGGAGGGCTCAAGTCGAGACCCTGCTCCACACGCAGACACCTGCTAACATCTTACTCAGGGACGCCCTGACATTTATTTACCGCCCTGAACACATCAAACCTACTGCGGACTTTGAAATAAAAGCCCTTCTGCTGACGCGAGAGCCAACGGCCAAAAACGTTGGAGCAGCGACGGCTGTTTCGCTGCTGCTTTTGTGCAGCAACAAGCTCACACTTCAGATGATTCATTTCATGTAATTAGTCAATCAGAAGTTGTGGCGAAAGTGTAATGTGTTGCTTCCAGCGCCGGTTCACACCCAGGCTGAGAACAACGTCTGTATTGTGACTCTGCTGAACCGATACGAAATGCGCTTATCGACTCATTGGCAGATCTTTCCCGTGTAACAACGAGGAGATCTTAAATTCATCCTCCACGGACTGACTGACTGAAGGCTTCACAGCCAATATCTGCTGTCTTTTTTCCCCTAAAAAAAGCCATTAAATCAGAGTGGTCCAGGTCACGTCTGATTGTGGCGCTGTTTTATAAAGATGAGGTATATAAGTACACCTGCACTCCTGCTGAAGAAGCCCCCTATCTTTTAGTCAGGGCCTTAATTCCCCCTCCCCAATTACGCAGACTCGACTGGGGGGGTTTTAACCACTTTCAAAGGACAGGCTTGAATTGGCAGGTGGTGGTAAGCAGCAAATTTGAGGATGACAAGGAGCACTTTAGTCCATTAACACTTCCTGCCCACGTTTCTTTCAGTTATCTTGTATTATCCACATTTCTTGCTTATGCGGTCTCCGCCGGCCCAAATTTAGTCCTCCAATCCCGAGCAGCTGCACCGCACCTTGAAAAACAACCGAGTAAATTGACCTCCATCGTGATTATTACAGTGCGCAGGATGTGAATTGTGGCTGGCGATAAGATTATTATTCTTTTTTATAATTAGGAAGTGAAAATTGGATTAGCGCAGAAGTATTCTGTGCTGGTCCCAAAACATGTTTGGTCTCAAAAAATTGAAATTAAACTAATCTTTAACGAGCGCATCGGTGAAACAGTCCCGTCAGTCTCATGGAGTTTAAACTGTGTATTCTGCTCACGTGACACAAACTCGAATCTGAGCATTTGGGATTAATACATTTCCGTCGATCGGTTATTCTGTTGGACAAAGAGGGACCCGTCAGTGGACGCAGTCCAGAGGACACAGCGTCACAGAGACACCGAGCCAGAGGGGACGTCTGACGGCCGGTCAGGCCGGTCAGGCCGATCGCGGCGCTGCCTCAAAGCAGAGTCGCGGAACAGTTGACTTGAAGGACAAAGCAAGGGTGGACGGGATGCACAGAGATGACAGCAAGAATTCACAGTCCACACGCACACACACACACACACCATGTGTGACGGATCCGAAACACATGAAAACTCCTGCGGAGGGAGCCAAGAATTATTTCTATTATATTCCGAACTTAATCATCATATTTCCTCCCAAATGGCAGCTTGCACAGTTCAAACAATTAGTTAAAACAAGGGCTGAAAAAAAAATTTATTCAGTGAAAGTTTGCAGAGCACAAATAGCTCTTTTTTCCCCCAGCGAGACCTTTCTCCAAAACTGCACAATTGCACTCATCACAACCAAATGTGGAATGCAACATGAACAGATGTTTCCCAAATCAAAACACAAGTTTTCTTGGCTTTTTCTTCTTGAAAAAACTCACCACTGTCGCAAGTTTTGTTTTTTTTTAATTCTCTTTTTGTTGTCATCAAGAAAACTTGGGTCCAGGCGTTGTTGTTGATGCTTTCGTTGGATCTTTTACATTAAAGATGCAAGAAACAGTGATCGATTATCCATGGCGGAAGTCAAGGGACGCAAATATAGATACGGCGGACGTGCGCGTGACATAGGGCGTCCTGTCTGTCACCAGATCACACGAAATATGACTTGGGAATAACAGCTGATTTACATAATCTACTGGCACGTTAGCGGCACAGTAAACACCAAATGGAGCCAAATAAGTATTCCGTTATTGTAACCGTTCCCTGCGAACAAGCACACAGACCTCCCCATTGTTGTCGTCTGGAATAATCGTATTGAGATCTGAGTCAGCTTCACTCCGCCGGGCCGGGAGAGTTTGAATGCTGAAAAATGTTCCCCTGCTTTAATTTCAGACTAACAAAGGGACACCTAAAGAGGAAATTGGAAGAACATGGTCCTAAAAAGCCCGGAGCCATCGCTACTTTACATTTTTTAAAATTCTGGGTATGTCTTTGTGTTTGTGCATGAGCGGCGAGGCAAATGAGAGGAGGATGGAGTGAGAAAAAAAGACACGGAGAGAATAAAAGCACCAGCTCGCTCACTTGGGGTGATCTCTAAATATAATGAGGAGCACAGCGCCTCGGTCACCCCCTAATGAAATCCTTTTAGAGGGCATAATTGAATTCAAGAATTCAAGAGCTGTACATACTCGTTGAACACCAGGTCCGGGGCGAAGTAGAGTATCCGGCCGTTGGCGTTCTTATAGGACCGCCATCCCAAAGCAAACACCATCACCCCCATCCACGACTGCTGAATGACTGTCATCTGGTCGTCCACGTGGAGATTTCGGAAGCCTGAGCACAAAGATTTCCAGTCAGACAATGTGGCACAACATGGCACATTTTTACCCATCGTCACTGCATGAGAAACATAATGTTCAATGCTGCTCAACTGGCATCTACGAAAGCAGAGCGAAGGGGGGAAAAAAATGGCTTTTGTCGAGCAGATTTGGAGCGGTTTGCTTTTTAAGTGGCTAAAAATCACTTTTGAAAAAGAAAATGTTGCAAAAAACAAAACAAAACAAAAAAACTCAAGGGGAGTCAAACAAATTTTTAATGCTCATCAAAGCTGCACAGTGATGTGGTGATCTGCGCTGCTGCCTGGAGGGTGGGGGGGTGGGGTGCTCCTTGGTTCATGTCCAGGAATATATGGGTCTTCTTTGAGTACTTTGCCCCCTCCCACACACACACACACACACACGCGCACACACACACACACACACACACACACACACACACACACACACACACACTGTCCAATCACATGCAACTGCTGGCGCTAAGTTGTCTGTAGGTCCGAATGTGTGTCTCTCTTGTGGTGGACTGGAAACCTGTGCAGGGTGTCCCTAATAGGAGCGGCTCAGCTCCACCCCCCTTAGGTGCGAAAAAGGCTCGAAAAGATGAATGAATTAATGGATATTTTATCTCTCTTTGTAATCATCACCACACCCAGCCGCGCTGATGTTACAGTGTTTCACATGGAAGCCGTGACGTCTGCGGTTTTTTTTTTTCTTTCTTCTGTCTGTATGCGGTGTTTGATTGTCGCAGCATTCCTGCAGCCGAAATCAGCTAAAAACTGGAGCATAATCTCCAGGAGTTTCTTGCTTGTTGGCAGACATGCACAGAAAATTAGGAGCTAACATGGAACAGAAACAGAGAGAGACAAAAATGATCTCCTAATAAACAGATTCTCTCCCAGAGAGACCTGAGCCGTGTAGGACGGAGTCGTCGTCCCACCCCCTCTTGGACAGCCTCCTTTCAGAGTGCTGCCAGGGCAGTAAATGAATGAAATTCTGAACCATTTGGGACTGGAAATGTGATGCCAGGCATGCCATCAGCAAGCCCTATCAATGGAACATCTTCCACCAGCTGACGTGCAAAAAGCAAACATTTCTCCAGACTCTTTATGACGAGTTACGTTTGAGACAAAAAAAAACAACCAAAGCTTAGATGCTGATTAATCTGACTGGCTGGAAATACGGTGGCCTGTTTCCATTGACAGAATTATGCACGCACTTTAATCAAATTGTCCAAATCACTGAAACCTCCAGGAGCAACACAAACTAATTCGAGTTGTTTGAAAACTCTGCTGCTGAGTCGGAGCAGAGAGAACGAACACCAAACACCTGCTTCAGTGACATGCTTCCAGTCTGAGCTTCTTCTTTCTGGTGCTTGTATTGATTTTAGCATTTTTTTTTATTTTTATATATATATATATATATATTTTTTAGCAGCGCTTGTTTGTAAAGCAGCTCAGGGTCTGACACCAGACTGTTTGTGTGACACGCCTGCAGTGTTTGAACCCCGGCTGCCCCTTTGCTCTGCTTCTGGGTTTCTCTGCTCCAAGCTGGTGAGACAGTCTGCTCGAAGATCGCTAATCAAGCAAACTTCACACTTTACTTTATTCCGATTTGGCTTCTTTTTGGTGACTGAACAACTTCACAGCCTTTAATATATCTTGTCTTCTCTTTCCAGATACATTTGAGTTTTCTACTTTGCTTTGATTATGCCAAACATTGTTTCTCTATTTGTCTTATTTACTGGTCTCTATATGGGGCAATTTTGCTTATTTTTGGTTCAAAGCAGCAGATTTACGAAGGGCTGAAATGAGTCAACATTACTTGGTTGGATTTCCTGTTTTGCAGGGTATTTTTCTTGTATCCCACCCAACTGCTTCCAAAAAAGGCTACGGACCCTCTGTCCAACCTCTGATTTGCCAAAACAAAACAGACACTGACGGGCACACCCACTCTCACCAGCATACAAGCGCAAAAACCTTCAAAATAAAAGCACTGGCTTCTAAAAAAAAGGGTTTCTCTCTGCTCCGTGGAGTAAGCGGACTCATGAACCATGGTTCAATCGGATTTAGCTTAAAACTTTTAGTAAACCTCACGTTACGATTTGCGTCTTGGTGGGACTGAACATGTTGGGAGGCTGCAGCGATTGTCGATGTGCAACTAACATAAGAAACCACGTCGTAGTTTCACGCTGCACACTGTACGCCTGCAGATTTACCAACTTTATTAGGACCAAAATTCTCCAGAATGTCCGGGATGCACTTTCCTCTGTTAACATGAGTCTTAAATTACAGTATCTGATTAAATAAATACAGTCTCCAGTTTCTGCAATTATTGTTCACTCATTACAATATTTCTCTTGTTTGTCCAGTGCCTTGGTGATGGATCTCTGAAAATGGCATCTGTTTTAGGACTGAGTGCCTCATTTCAATTTCACTAATTTGATGATAATGTGAAGAAAACAAACACCAACAATTTGAATAAATATTCCTGACAGAGTGGAAAATGCCATTTAAATGTGACCATCCGATCACATACCCAGTCTTGTACAGTGCATACTGGGATGGCTTGTTGTTGTTTTTTCTGTCACTTACAACATTCATTTGTCTCTTCACTCCAACAAAGAGGAAATTCTGTAAATTTCACTGAAGACATTTGAAATTTGCAAATTCTTGGCTATTCACGACACAGGGCTTCAGAATTACACTGATGCCTTTATCAAACCATGATTTGTGACAGGAGAAATGATATCAGGCTATTTCTCTCATCTTAAAATGCAATGGTAGCTTGATGAACGGCCCCTTTTTGTGAAGCGAGTTGCATTAAAATGAGAAAAACAGCCAAGGATCAGATGAGTATTCCCTTCATTCTCTGTTCCATTTGCGCTATAAAAATGGTCCAGATTCGCCTCCAGATCCCGCTACTTTATTTTGCAACTTGCAGGCCTGAAATTAAAAGCCAAACAGTCATTCATACAAAGTCTCGTCATGCATTATACAACGAATTAGCTGTTTCTTGGTGTGCTGTTTGCAAAGCACGTATAGTAGTCACAAACCCACAGCTATTATGGTTCCCGGGTCGTCCCTCCCCCTTCTGCTCTACCGAGCATTTTGGCATTCTTTAGTTTATTGTTTTGGTCAGGGCTCATCAACACACACAGCAGGATGCTGGTTTTAGGGAGCGAGCTCAAAGACACGCGCAGCAAACGGTTGGTCCAGCACCGAATGGCTTGTGGGCTGTAACTTACTGGTGAGCACAATGAGCCCATGAAGCCTGACGAGCTCCCTCAGAAGTTGGACAAGAGCTAAACGGAGTTCGAGGAAAAAAGGAAACCTGTGTTCGTCACAGGAACTTATTCGTATGCTGATCGCACTCTGTGTCTGCTGGATGTGTAAATGAGCAGCACTTTGTTATCAACTTACGGGGAACAATTAGGGATGCACCGATATATCGCCTGACGATCGGTATCAGCTGATAGCCGCCTTTAGAACAGCAATCGGCAAAACCTCTGTGGTTGTGCTGACAGGAAATGGCGTTTACAAACTTCTTTCCTGATGTCCCAGAAGTGCTGAAATGAGGTTAAAAGCCAAACTCATCTGCCCTCGTTTCCATGATTGTGTGTTCATTACTCGTTTCTGCTTCAGTCAGCAGGTGAAAACGAAGGTTTTACATCACAGCGTATTGTGCCTGAATTGTATAAATCGATTGATGAGTAACAGGAGCGTTAGTCACCTCAATCCGCTCATCAGCACTGCGTCCTACCTGGCAACCCTTTGGCCCATTTGACCACCTTGACCAGCTGGCGCTCTCCCAGCTCGTTGAGGCTGGTGAGCAGGGAGGCGGCCGAATCCGGCAGCCCGCAGTCGTGCCCCGAGTTCACCACCTCGGGCTCGATGGACTCCAGGATGTTGAGGAAGGCCCTCTGGGTGCTGAAGCTGAGGCCTGATTTGGGCGAGACGTTGTGGGTCACCTCCGCCTGTTCCTGGGCGGCGTGGTCCTCGTCGGGGCTCTTCTGTTGGCCGATCTTCTTTAGCTTGCGGGCTACAAGCGGGGCAAACAACACAAAACATCTTATCATTGTCCTCGATGGTTATCAATCATAATGTGTCACACTCCTGGATTACAAGCTGGTCCTTGATTTTATTAGTGGTATGTGGTTGTTTGTGAGGCCAAACACAAAGACCAGCTGTCACAAGTCAACGATCAAATTAAAGACCAACAAAGTTTTAATTTAAGAAACATCATTAATGTTATGAGCTGATTTTGGGAATGTACTGTTTACCTTGTAAAAAATAATAAGTGACTAAAAAAGAACTGAAAGATGTACACATTGACTGTTTTGCTGTTCAAACAGAAGAGAAACCCCCAGTAAAACCTACAACCGATGAGCCGAGCGTTAACGCCGTCCGACTTTCCAAATCATCCGTCGCAAATATCTCAGCCTGCAACGGTGGTAAGTAACCTTTTTTTTTAAAGAAATATCAATTTTACTCAACAATACTCCATACTGATCCACTAATAGCCTGCAAGATATTGAATCATATTCCATTTGCAAGAAAAGTCTGCGAACAGATGAGCCTCGCCTTGATGGAAAAACCTGCCGTCAGCGTGTGTTAGTCCTCTCTGGTAACATGGAGGCAGAAATGAGTTTCCTTGGCTTGGCAGAGCTCCAACAATACCATCTTCTTTTTTTCATACGGTAGATTGTTCGTAATTACTTCACGTATGTGATTCTTTTGACGGGAAATTTAGGATTCGAAGCTGCTCAGTCGGAGTCGTCAAATGTCCACATCTAACCCCCAAAAACTCGTATGGCGACCTCCACTCAGGAGCGCAGAGTGGGCGCAGGACCCTCGATTCGGTGGAGTGGGCTGCCACGTATAGGACGCAGCCATGCAATCCGAATGGAGTAATTGCATTCTGCCAAACAGCTGCCAAATACATTCCTCCTAAACAGTCAGGTTGGAGATGGCCAATCATTCACTTCGCTCAATCACAGGCTGTTCTGCTCTTCAGCTCAGCCTGTTATTTCAGAGACGGCGGCGGCGCGGCAGAGTGAGTGACAGAAAAAATACAAACGGTGACAATGTGCCGAGTGCACCCAAGAACAGACACTTCTGCTGTTTGGGCGATTTCCAAGTGCAGCCAGATCTGGAAAAGTCTGGCGTGATTTCACGATCTGATTCCCCAACAATTAGGGTGCCGCACGCGTTCGGGATGGGGAGAACGGGGGGGATTGGGATCTTTCAAACATGGAGACACATATTAATTCTTTGATCCAGCTCGGCGCTGTTGACTGACAGTAAAAAAGTAAATGTTAATCACTGTGCAGTCAGTTGCCTCTTGCAGCTTTTCTAAATGTCTCATTAAAACTGTCGCTTGGCTCTTCAGTTCAGTCTGATAAATATTGAATTGCCAGTTTTAGGCACGGCTTAAGACCCTCGCGAAAGTAACAGGGTCGAGAGAAAATTGCAGATTATATAAGGCGGAAAAATTTGTAATTGTCACATCCAAAAACAAACATTTCAAGTGAAAAGGATTCATTAAAAGTTCAGTCGCGGGATTCTCGATTCTCAGAGGCAGGCGTGTGATCTCGGCAGAGCCGCGTGTAAATAGGTTGGGCTTGAACGACCTTCAACATCTCCATAGTTGAGCCAACGTAAACACAAGAGACTTGACGTTCACTGGGGTCTTTTCATTAGTCAACGTGTTGTGCGTCGTCTGTACGAGGAGCTGGTGAAGACTCGAAGTGAGACCGAGTTTTTGGTGTTTCCACATGAAACGGACGTCATGCGAAGAAGCTGCAGACTCCATAACGAGTCCATTTTCCCTCCAATCTAATTGCAAAAAGGAAATTTATCACCCGGGTTCTGCTCCGTGAGCTTGTCTCTTTGCTTTACTCACTTCTGTGCACGTCTCATCATGACAAGAATCACCATGTCTACGATTTCTGTCTTTTCAGATCGTTTGAACACAGTTAAATAACGATGGTCACTTTGGCACCTTTTCTTCCACTTGCGATTCTTCTGTTTGACTCGGGGAATCCCAGGACCTTCTCTGTGCTCACTTTCGAGTCAAAGTTGGGCTCCTCACCACAGAACCTTGACCACAATATATTTTTTAATTTGTGCTTCTGGAACGGTAACTTGGTGTGTGGCTTTCCTGTTGGTCTGACTTGAGAGGTATGAAGCAGGAAAGATGTGACGAACACTTCCAAATGTCAGAGGTGCCGGAAAAACAGTCAGAGTCCCACAAAGCAAGTTAACCGTGTGTCTGCGTGAAGAATGAGGGCGTAGCTTCATAACTGTAATAAATCTTTGGGGTAATTGTACAAACATACAATCATATTGAACTCTTGGCGTAATTTATGGGACACGATCAGATGACAATATCCAAGTTATGTTCTCTTTCTTTAGAGACAATTACAGTGTAAAAAAACAGCCAATGAGTCCCTGAAATAGAGGAAAAAAATGTTAAATTGAAATTGTGTTGATTTTGTTCGTCTAAACCATTTTTTTAACTCATCCAATGACTTTTTTTATGACCACATATCTGGATATCGCAATTGTAGTGTGTTTTTTTCAGACATTGTTTGACATGTCAACCTTTTCACCTTGTAATTACATTACGGCTGTTAAATTACATTGAGAATTTAATGGGTTTATTCTTTGATTGTCCCAATAACATCCTTCCTAATGTTTTGATTTCCCCTTTGCCACCGAGCTCGTAATAATTTACGAGAGTCCTGTTCCATCACGTTTTATTGTCACTTTGAAGCTGCGATGGATCGTTTGGAGGAGTCTATTAACAGAAAATTAATTGCCAACAGGGTTTTTTTTGTGTGTGTGTGTGTGTGTGTGTGTGTGTGTGTGTGTGTGTGTGTGTGTGTGTGTGTGTGTGTGTGTGT
>JASSRZ010000006.1:6402604-6423530 GCA_032164315.1 Malacoctenus gilli | reverse complement strand
GTGTGTGTGTGTGTGTGTGTGTGTGTGTGTGTGTGTGTGTGTGTGTGTGTGTGTGTGTGTGTGTGTGTGTGCGCTCCTCCAGGAAATTCCTGACTCTCAACGGATTGCTGGAGCAAACAACTAATTATCCACTTCGAGTTTACAGACAAGCTTCATTTGCTCTCAAAGCACAACATTGTCCTCTGATACCTTCTTACACAGTTTGACGTCTCCGGAGAGTGGCACTGATAATCTCAGTTATCTCTAGTTGATTTTGGCGCCATTGTGCGATCGAATCTTTGGAGATGAACGCTTGGTCGTGTTTTCTTGGCGCTTGACGGGCTTCCCTGTGACATACCAGCGGAAAGATGCTACACTTGCGTGTGGAAAGACTCGCTTCCATATCCCGGTTGAGCAGCAACGAGCCTTCAGTTATTTACTTTACTTGGTAATGACTTGCTGCGGCTCCTCTAACAAGGAAGCAGCTGAAAGATGCACACACTTTTCTACTTGCTTAAATGCTGATGCAAATAAAATCTCTTGAAGAAGTCAGAGAAGCTGCTGTTTAAACCACAAAACTGCTCGACTCGGTCGAAAACAATATTCTGGTAATTATGTCCATTACGTGTTGCTTTACTTCACATCAATTTGCTGAAATCTTATTTAAAAAAGGCACATTTACTTTTGATTTTTTTCACGTCTGTGAGTGTCCAGGCCCTGGGTGACAGGGTGAGAGTTTGGATCTTGGCCTCATAGACTGCAAATTCATACCAGAAGTGCCGCTAAACAAAGTGTGGGCTTGAAGTTTGAAAGACACAGAATGACGTAGTCGCCTGCGTGGGTTCTTTTGTTTCTTTTTAGCATATGGAAGGCGGCGTCAGGTAGGGGATGTTGCCACTAATGCTGGCAGGTTGATGGACTTTGCCTGGTCTGTGTGAATGCCAGCTTTTCCACCAACACAAGCCAAAGCTGCAATGTCCATGAAATACTCAGGTGGTGTTACCGAAGCCTGTCAGGAACTAGTCTGTGGACCTTCTGAAGCTCAGAATAAAACACATTCATACTCGATGCTTTGTAATGTAACAGTGACACCCAACCAGTTTATTTTGCAGTGCAGTGGAAGTCAGATGAATGGCTCGCTTTTCATGAAGAACATAAATGATACTTATTTTGTTGACCTGAGAAGCGCAAAACCAAACACGAGCATTAAGGGGAGGAAAAGAATTCAGAAGATTGACTCAACCTGCAGTTTGCTGAAAATCGCTTCACAAAAAATATATCTTGTCTCTCTCACGCGATTACTTCCTCACTCTGGAGCTTTGATCACACTAAAATGGAATGCTTATTTCATATGTTCGTAGTTTTAAAGTCTTTTCTTTTTGTTGTTCAAAGCTGCAGCTGGTTGCTGGAGTGAAGCACGTTTCAGTCCAAACAACAGTACATGTCTGCCTTCAACCACAAAACTATGTTGCCTGCACTTTAATGTGAAGGTAATTAGAGGTCATAAACTCAATTTTATACATCACAACTGGTCCAAATCTGCCTTTGTTTTCCGCCTCTCCATATGTGACGCAACAGCTGAATGAAGTGAAAGCCGCCACTGATAATCTAATGCTTTTTATTAAAACAAGCTTTTGCTCTCGTACAAAAAAAACAGCCCCTCTGCTCTCTCAGGTGATATGAAGAAAGAAGTAGGAACTTCGAAATAAAACTGAACATGATTTTATTCATGAAAAGGGTCAATTGCACTGTGTGTAAACTGCACCTACATTTATATTACATGGATATAATTCACATGTTGAGCTTCTACTGAATGAAGTGCGTTGAAATCTTTTGAGGGTGAAACATGAGCTCAATTTCTCACTGTATCTCTATTTAAAAGATGTCGCCAATGAAATGAACTTACAGCTTATTTTTAAACACAACACACAATCAATACTTTGTGATTCTGCTGTTAATTTGCCCCCCCCCCCTCAGAATTTCTCTCATCCATCTGATCCAAACTTTTGTAAGGTTAAGAGTGTTTTCTTTGTATAAACTTATAAATTGGTATGTATATCGCGTCGCTATCTGACCACTTTTGCCCAATGCCAGCTGGAAGAAGATGGCCGAGTGTGGGAGGCAGCCTTCTGTCATCCTGACACAGTGGCCATTCTCGTCAAGTCACTCCTACAAGAGCGGGACTTCAGCTGGTGCTCTTTGTCTCTTAAAATATGCTGGCATTTGTCCTTCAGCTCTGCCTTAAAATGTCAAGGCTTCCTCATTGCTGCTGGGACCCCTCCGAATGCTCCGCGGCACCCGGACTCTGTGTGTGGTTTAGATCACGTCAGGGAACCAGATCCACAAAAGAGTGAATTAAAGCTTTAACTTCAGCCATGGTGAAGAATCTGAAAAAAAAAAAAGTTTTATAAAGCAATAAAGGTTTTGTTTTAGTGTCTGTTTTCATTCTCTCGGGGAGCAAGCAGCTCACATAATACAGTCTGACAGCTCGCTCTGAGGTCCCTGCACTTACAGTGAAGGGGATACTAATATTTGGGTAATTCAGAAAAATCCTAAAAAAAAAATGCAAATGACAATCCCTAAAAATTAATATTTGTATATTTGTAAAGGAGAACAATGAAAGTGTTGTTTCATGCAAGAAGAGAACAACTGTTCAAATCATTGGGGGACCGAACGAAAGAAGTCTGCCAGGAGAACAGGGATTCGAAAGGCTTCAGGTCACGCTTCATACCACGCTGCAACTTTTTCTGCAACACTGTATCCGTGCAAGGCTGGTGTGGCTGACCGGCCTGCTCTTGGGGCTCCTGGCGTCAGCACAGGTGTCACCAGCGCGGCCATTTTTTCGCAACGCCATGGAAACGTGCGGCGGAGAGGAGCTGTTGTCCCAGATTATCCTCAGATACTGCGCGTAAACTTTACATGAAATGGAAAAATACCGGAGAGATTAACGTGTCACACAGCCTCCCTTCACACCGCTAAAGGAGATGCGACTGCATGTTCCTGCACGTCAGCCTTCGCTGTCTTCTTCGATGTTCTTTTGAACGCTGCAGCAGCACTAAAACCTGTTCCTACAAACATGTGCTGAAGATGAGTTGAGATAAACTCAGAGTAAAACCATCGGTCCACAGCCAACAGATTCGCTGCTGCCCCGATATTAAGCTGTTACTTCTTGTTTGATGTCAGAACCGTGGAAGGTTTTTTTTTCCTACTGTCGCTGAACTGTGAGATGAGATCTGGCCTCCAAAACGCTTTTCGCTGCACAATCTGAAGCCTCACACTCGAGGCGGAGCCTTGGTTGGCTCCAGAGCAGGACAAGTCGGTCAAGGACTTCCCTTCTTTTGATCCGTGTTTACCTTGACGTCGTCTGGGACAACCATCGCCGCCGAGCAGCCCGTCAGATGAAAACTTCGTCTCTCCCAATAACTCATTAGGGCCTGAAGCGACATGTCCACACCTCTCCCTGACAAACCCAGCGTAAAACCAACATGTTCTTTTTACAACATGATGACATGATATTACTTAATGACTGCGGCTTTTTGTGCAGCAGCGCAAATCGCTCGCTCGCTGACCCTCTGTGCCCACACCAGTCAAACTGTTCATATCTTGATTCACTTTTCAATTCGTAGCTTACCATGTGTGAACTGCAGGACAATTGGATAAATGCATTATGTTGCTCCTTATGCAACAAAACACTTGTCTCGTGCATGAAAACGTGTTGTTTTCTGGTTTTGTAAACCAGTGTCTCTCTCTACATAATTAAGATTAAAACTAACGTGGTGAGCAAGCTCGCCTTGCTGACGTCATCAAGTTTTCATAAATTTTGCACGTGTGAATCATTGGGCGTCAGGGTCGTGTGCCCTCGTGCGATAGTCCATCGAAACCCTTTGAATAATGCATGCAAAAACGTCCACCTGGTGGCCACAGAACAATACGTGCATTCATGTCAGAGTTTCCCAAACAGCAGCAGCAGGTTGCCAAATTTGTCGCTTGTCAAGGGTTTTATGATGCATACACGTGACGACGGGTGCACCGCCGCCCAACGCCAGGACTGGAATAAGAGCATGTGACCGAGCCAAAAATATTGAGTCAAGTTTCAACACAGTCGTAATCAACATTTCATCAGTGTTATTTCTTTTATTTTTCTTTTTTCTTTTTTTTCTCTAACAGCGTGACAAACTGCGGCTTTGTGCGTGGGAACGCGTGCGTTTTCGTGACTCTCGCGCTCCTGTGTGTGTGAGATGACACGGCTCGTTCTCTTCGTTTGAAGGCCCCCCGTTTCCCGTCTTGAACTGTGTGGCAGGAGTCAGGTTTTTTTTTTTTTCAGGGGCTGGGAGAATGAACTGTTTGTCGAGCTGTAAATTTAAGGAGTGAGGAAGCCGGAGAGACGCAGGAGGCTCCGGGGCCCTCGGGGCTGAACACACTATCTGTCTATGGAGATGTCAAACACATGTGGTCGGTCAAAGCGCATCAGGAACTTGCTGCATGCAGCACCTCTGAAAAGCACAGTCACATAACATACATGCTTGAAAGGATGTTCGAGGTTCTGATTGAAAATCAGCATAAAACAGGCAGATAATGAATGGTTATTGTCCTGTAACATTGGCACATACATAGCAAGGATCTAGTTTAGTAGGGCTGCAGGCAGTCCTGTATTTGTTGGGAGTGTGGGAGTGCCTCGTCGTCCTGCCCAAACCAGTACAGCAGCTATGTGTTGTTGTGTTTTTTAGGTGTCATTATATGGCGAGTCCACATTTTAGTTTGGTGTCAGAATAGAATTAAAGCTCCTAATGAGATCATTCGCCGCTTTCCTGCCAGAGATTGAACACTCCGCCGAAGCTCTTCCAGACTCTGAGAACCCTTGTGTCTATTTTTTTTTCTCCCCCTCTCCCTCTCACTCTCTCGCTCTCCCCCTTCGGTAACCTTGAATCCTCACTTTCACAGATTTCTGGGTTTTTCGGGGCTGGAGAAGAAGGTCTAATGTCTCAGCCTTGGCTTTTTGCCTCCTACAAACCTTGCTTTTTCTTCACCGCTCTCCCACACATTCCCGCCTTTATCCTCGTCCTCTTTCAACTCGAGGGTGAGGGTGATATTAGGCTTCACGCACAACTAATGTGAGGGGGGAGCGGGTAAAAAATATAAGGGTGACGGCAAATTGCGTTTGTGAATCCTTGCCAAATGTTTGCCCAATAAAAGAATCCTTTTTCCATGTTGGTTTTTCTCACTTCCGAAAAGAAGCAGCGAAGCATGAGCCGCGGCATGTCCCGCAACAGTTTGCGCCGCTAACACTTGTCTTGGTAAGTCGATTTTAATTGAGCACAACATTTTCACTAAGAGTATATTTGGAGGACTTCCCCTTCCTACAGGCAGCAGAGGCAAGGCTACGCCTGGGCAAAAAAGGAAAAAAAACTACAAAATGCAGGTGTTAGATGTTGCAGTCGGTGTTTTTTTTTGTTTTTTCTTTTTTATCGAGGACATTTTTGTCTGGCAGTCATTCATGGCCTTCGTGGTGCTTGCTTTTCCTGGAACTAAATCCTTCGAGCAGACGAACCAAAAAAAAAGAGGGTGGGGGCATTGGAGAGGGGAGGGGGGGGGGGCAACCTAACCAGCAGTATCATGTTGAAACTCACTAGTATCTCAGTGGTTGGCTCCAAGGGTGCTCACCTTTGGGTTTCATGCACAGGCCACTGCTGTTGATGCTCCAGCAGAATCGCGTGTGGGGGGAAAAAAAAGGGAAAGTGAAGCGCAAAAAATCTCCAGAGCACCATCTGATTTTTATTTTCTGATGGCATTCAGGGATGTTTTGAACGTTCACTGTCCAGCCGCTGGGAGTTAATGTTTAGTTTGATGGTTTAATGCCACAACAACACTGGCTCATCTTTGACATTGCACGCCTAACTTCAACAGTCAGACTTTCTTTGAGTCAAACTGTTTCAACACACCAGAAGCAAAGCAAAATCACCTTACCTCAGGATATCCAGTTTGTGTGTAACTTCATTTTAGAGACGGACAGATTTTCCAGTGTACATTTAGATATTGAAAGTGAGGTTGTAAGGTTAACTGTTCCAAAGTTCTTCTTCTTCTTCTTCTATCAAGATCAGTCATGACTTGCAGCCTGTTAACAGAAATAATAGAATCTCTACAGGGATTTGGTGGCAGCGCTGGGGGGTTTCTCTTTCCATGGGTTGAATTATGTCAATATGGTGTGGAGGGGCACAACATCCTCTGGTGGAAGCGAGCAGATATTTTAGTCAGAGTGATCAACGACAGGTATTTTCGGCTCATTTGTGAAGCGATTTTAACAGCGCACATTTCAAACACTCTTCGTCTTCGCCTGCAGACGATACCTTGCTCAAAGGATACTGTGGCAACACGTTGCTCAGTCATTTCACGCAGGAGAGCGGAGGAGACACTCGTCTTCTGCCACCTGGATCAGTCAGTGTTATGGCGTGACTGCGGTGTCATGTCACTGAAGGGGTGACACCGGGTCCCGGAGATTTTAAAAAGAACAATCTGCTAAAGTCTAAAATAAAAGGCTGATTGAGCTTTTCGCGAACTAACAGACACTGTTGGGATCAGAATTGTGGGAAAAAAGCAAGCTGGCGTTCAACACCGGCCGTAAAAAAATGGATGCATCTTTTAATTAGACACTACTTCTTTCAAGCAGTCTAAACAGGTCAGTGTGACATTAATTGGAAGAAGTCATGGAGCCTCACATGTGTTTGAAGGAGTCTGTTTTTACTCTACTGTTTAGCTTATGTCTATCTCTGAGTCTAACCTTTGTGTCAAGTGAAGCCGTCTCGCTCAGGTATTATATTAACAGTGGACTATATCTCTCACATGCAAGTGTCAACCGTGCAGTCAATGATTGCACTTCAAGTTCCCAAGTCCAATGTTGCATCGCAGTCAAAACAACAGGACTTGCTTCGGAAAACGTTGACTGTTTTGAACATTATTCACAAATCTGAACATTTTCTTTCCATGTGCTCAGCCTCTAGTGGCCACAGAAGGAACTTCATCACAGTAAGAGTCACAGGGCAGACAGGAGGATCTTCGTCCTGTTGTCATCCCCCCCCCAAGACTGATATGGATTTCCTCGTCCCCGTTTACATTACTGTCAGTATTAAGAAGCTGGAGCAGTTGGCTGCACATCACATGAGACACTCCAGTTATTGCTTGTCGAAATCTGTCACCGAATAAACAGACACAATAGCACACTTTTGTCTAAACATTGACGCCAAAACTCAATCTATTGAAGTGTTTTTTGGGGGGTTTTTGTACCACTTTCTGGATGGTTAAATGGATTACCGGTTTTGTTTTATGTCAGCGTTTTTTGGTGCGCTGGCTGTCTGCAGAGAAGTGTGCGTTGAAACAACACAGTCCAACATGCCTTCATAGTTTAAGTGAACAGACATGGTTTTTCTAATAATTTGTGTGGTCCTCACATCTGTAAACCCTCCAGCTCTCCGAGTGTTGAATTGATTGTGAGCACTTTCCCCGGTTTTGTTTTCCTAGGACACAATCGAAAACAACACTTAGATCTATTTTTCACTAATAAAAGTAATTCCCTTCTGAAGCACACTGGGAGGTTTTTATTCCTCTCCTTTGTAATCCTTCTTTTTTTTATTACTTTTTAAAGATACTTTTTGAGCAATATTTGGATAACTGTGAAAAAGAACTAATGAAGTTCTAACAACAGAAACGAATTTCAAAAAAAGGTTTTGCTTCTTCTAAAGTCAAATATGACATTAACCCTGATTGGAATTGGGGGATACGAAGTCTCTCCAATTTACTTTATAAGTCTTAAATTTTACGATTTAATTGATTGGGAAAAAAACAGAAGCCCACAGCAGCTCAGTCGCTTTGTGAGTACCTGTTGGATAGAGCTCTCCCGACGTACAGATGAGTACCTACACAATTAGCTATCCATTATTTTCCAGCCATCTGTCTGGGGCTTTGTTTGATCTCGCCTGCCATTTCGCATTGCACCTCTGTGATCTTTGAGATCCACGATCATTTTTCGTGCACATGAAAAGTCTGATCGTGCGATTCAATTTGAAAGCATCACAGTGGAGGTTAAATGAATGTATCACAGTCGACGTACTACGGCTGACGTTTGGACTGTGGAAAAGTTGCACTTGCTCTCCTCATTATTGTATCAGCTCTCCTCTACACACTCTTCTTCCTTCATTCATTGGTTGACGCAGAGGTGAAAAAACACAGTGTTTCCATCACTTATTGTTGCGTTCAAGCTGCCACAGTCAAAGAATAAATACGTTACATTTACTTTATTTGTTCATGCTCAACTGACTTGCACTGATGTTTGTAGAAGAACTGACCAAATAGAAATAATGAGTGGATAAATCCTACTTAAGTGCTAAATTTGTAGGTCTCATAGTGCTCTTTAACGACAGATGTGTTTGAAATTTTTAACCGATTTCATATGTTGGGAGGATTATTTCACTCTTTGTTGGGACGATAAGCTGCTGGGGTCAGATGCCAAGTTGCGGTGGAAACCTCGCTTGTTACTTAATGGCTTTGCTTTGCTAAGTAAAGCTGTTTGAAAAGGATGCTGCTACAAAGTCCTGCTGAGCAGCTTTTGGGTGTAACTTTCAGCCAGAAGGCAAGAAGCGACCCAAACGCTCACAGGTTTCCACACATAACAGCGAGCGAGGAGTGTTACTACTTGACGCCTGTGCTGTACAAGTATGTACAGCACAGGCGTCGCCCGCACCATGACTCAGCACGTGATCGGAAGAGACAGTATGCAGAATAAAGTGTACCGCGGGAAATCTTAACTACCCCCGAATGTTATTTTCAGCCTTGTTTACCAGATCAAAAACTGAGTTAGTTTACTGAGTGATGTGCCAGAAAGCTAAAGGAATTAGCCCATAGGCAAGTATCAGCGGTCAGGAAAGAGGAAATACCCTGCTGAGATCATACTATGAATATGTGTGTTTGCAGGATAGCTCAAAGTGGTCTCAATGGATGTGGACAGAATCTGCAGGACAAGGAAGAAATGGGCGAAGTTTGAAGGTTATTTATTCATCCAGTGATCTGAAACACCATTGTGATGTGTTACAACAGTGTGTGGCTACTTATCGGAGGTTTGAGCTCTGAGTGCCCTTTTAGTCTTTATCAATACAAAGGAGCCCTTTAAAACAGTGAGTGAAGGGAATGAGTCCCTTTTACAAAGCCCACTGTGTCCGTGTTTCATCATTTAGAAAGAAAAAAGTTTTGAGTTGCCACCAAATTCATCGAAAACTTTATTTTCACTTGTGGATTTTCAACTTGAAACTTCTTACTTCATGGAGCTTTGTCTGTTTTTTATTCAATTTCAACGATGTCTTCAAGTGAAAATGTCAAACTCTCGCCAAATCTTGTTGCATCACAAGCTCCGAGGTTCACAATGATTAAAAGAAAGAAGAGCAATCTGCCGCTGCATTGTTTGTCTCGTGGGACGTCGGCGGTCTGAAGTTCACTGCTGCTGGTTTTACGGCAATGCGGTTTTTGGCCGAGATGCGACTTTGCCCATTAATGATTATCAAAAGCCTCACCGGCCTGGCCAGTTTTTTTTTAATTCTGTGAGCCATTTATAGTCACACGTTACTCGAGCATGCTGAACTTTCAACAAGCCAGGTTCAACTATCATTTCAAAGAGGCTCCAGAAAAACAAAGGACTCTCGAGTATGAGGAGTGGCTCAAGCAAAATGTGGGAAGCGCCTTTTGGCTGCTGCTAATTGGCCGTCGTTAGTATTTCTCCCCACAGCAACCCAAATTTCTGGTGTGTTATTTGCACCTTTCAGTCAAACCTCCCCGATCAGACTTATCCCCCTCAGACAAAAAAAAAAAAAAAGCGGGGGTCCGTGTTGCAAAGAGGTATCGCAGTGCGTGCAACGAGCCTGACGTTATTAATGATGTTCTGTCAGTCTTTGAAAAAGTAATTATGAGAGCTCTGGGATGTTTTTTATTTGAGTGACTTTTTTAGGAGCAGACAGGGAACATGTAATCCTCCTCCAGCCGCGGGTTTACCTCAATTAACAATCCCTCCCGAAAAGGATGCTCGGCTCCTCCAAGGAGAAGTCAGAGTGACACGGAGAGTGCAACATCCACAATGAACGGGGTCACGCTGCACCACTGAGGAGGGAAAAAAAAAGGCAGCGCTTGTGGTGGGAAGCCTGCTCCCCTGCAGCATCAACTTATATGGCAGAGAAGACGCTGCTTTTCAGCTGAGCACGTTCTCATGCGGCCGTTTTGAAATAAAAGCGTGAATTGTACGTAATCCTGTTAATGAAAAGAACAAGTAGAAAGGTCTGGCCTTGATGTTTTTACTGCGTTTATACATTTAAACTGTATTCCCTGTGGATCATTGTCTCATTGATCTTCTCCAGTTATCACACAGAAGATCAGTGTCAGGTGTAAACTGCTGCTTGTGGCAGTGATATGCATTACTGATTACTGTTATCAGATTATCTCAGCAGTTCAAGGTACAGATGTCTCCGCCAGCTTATTGCCCCCGATGACCCGACACGTGCAAAGTTGCAGAGCTGCTGTCTCTCTCTCCGCTGCTCACTGAGCAAACTGCCCCGACGAGGACGACTTTTACGGTTTATTGGGTGGGGGCACCTCACTTTTTGTATTTAACTGGAAACCAACGACAAAGACGGCAAACATCGCCCACCCTGAATACAGATGAATTGTCCATTTCTTCTTTTGAATAAACATCAACTCAAACTTATAATGTACTTGAGAAGAACAACGCTGAGCATTTGTTGTTGGGGGGGATTTGCAAATACAAAGGAGACACACAATAGCGACATGTTTGGATATATTTGTGCGACTGGAGGCAACAATGAATGAAGATTATTGCTTTTGAATCTTTTATCCAAAGTTTGAAAAGCTGAATCCTTGCAGAGACAATCGCTGGCGAGTGGAGCGTTGGCGAGTGGAGCAAAGATCCCGTAGTCGGACCCGGGGACCCGCTGGAGTGTAACAGAAACAAGCGGCGCCTCAAAGAGTAGGGCCCCTCTTGATCCTTTGCACCGCAAAATCACAAATAGAATTAATGCTCTCGAGACACAAGCAGCTAGGATTGCCCCACATTTCAAACTAATTTAAACCGGGCTTCCTTGATGGGGCCAAAGCATAAACCCCTCCATTACTTCTTTCCCCCTCCCTCTCTGCCTTCGTCCTCGTTGGACCCGCTCATGTGTGCCCAGTCATTATCCTGTTGAATCAGAGGCTGCCAGCTGCCCAGTTGCTGAGGCTGCGAAACAACCCCAAACCATAACATTTCGTTTCCACTGCTTTCACAGTTGATACGAGGCTCCTCTCCTGTAAAGCTGACGTTCGGTCGGTGCCAAACATGTCGACTGTTACTGTAGCTAAACAACCTTTTTTCTTTTGCTCATCTGTCCAGAGCAATTATTTCAGAATGGCTGCTCTTCGCCTGTATGTTTATTGGCGCAGAGTGGTTTGGCTCTGATGTTGGAGGAAGGCGCTCTTTTTTACTTTTCTCTCTTTTCTCATGACCTGCGTGGCTCACCTGCCACGTGGGTCAACATTTTGCAAAGGTGACGTGACTGTGGACACTTTGAAACCAGAACTTGAAAGGGGGGGGGGGTACCTGCAGACCCCTCCAGAACGCCTCAGTGTTCTGGAAGCTTCCTGCAGACGATTAGCTCTTGGACGGAATCCGCTGGGGCGGACAATTCTGAACAAACTTGCAGATGTTTGAAATGCACACCACTTGCAAATCGTTGTCTCTACGGAGGAGTTATTTATTTAAATTCAGAGCCAGACTCTGCGGCACCCACAAGTCTTGAAGGTCCTAAATTGGCGCAGCAACAGCAACGAGAAGGGAAAGCGACAAACGCAGATTCTGGAGTTAAAGCTGTCGGCGGCAATTTTTTAAAAAGCTGGAAACATCAGGCTGCATTCAAGCGGCACTGAACGCTCCCTGTAACCTCTGACCCAGCATGGCGTTGCAGTTTCACAGGAACAGCAGAAAGACAACACGTGACGTCAATTCGTCAGCCCAACACGATCCACCTTCAAAGCGACACAGTAGCACAAACTCCATAAACGATGCTCTTTGAGGATATCATGAGACGCTCCAAAGTATTCGCCGCTCTCTGGCCTTGAGGAGCGTTTCAGCCGAGCAGAACATTTGTTCCCCTTTGTGGTTCCTCTCCAAAGCCGCCTGCTGCAGCTTTGATGACGCAGGTTTTACTTGTCAGTCCAAAGAGAGGCTCAAACGCCGAACCACAAGTTCTGATTTCAGGCTGCACGGTGGGACGATGGTCCAGGCTTTTTGTTCCTCCTCGTTTCTGTGCGAAGTTTGCGTTTTCTCTCCGTGCCTGGATGTGATGCTGGGACGTGTCAACCATTAAGAACCATGATATTTACGAACTTTCTTTGTAGTTATCAGGCAAATAACTGCAGTGTCAAACCTGCATTTGATGATCTCCTTCCTCTGTCGTCCACCAGCGATTCCCCTCCCTCCATGAGCGTTTTCACAGCTTATTAAAGGAAGAAAGTTAATTAAACCACTTTGGGACCAAAGGTATCAAATCAAAATCAATTAAAAATGTAACACTTTTTTCCTTGCCAGATTCGATCTTATTCCTTGTGGAAGCTGAACATCTTCTGTCAGGATGTGGCCTCCTGGTCGTGAGTGTGACATCTCAGTGGCCCCCCCACAATCATAACAGCTTCCCATCCCCCGAATGTAGAGGCTGTGTCCAAACCATTTGAGTGTTTGCTCGTTAAAATCCTGTGAAAGTCAACAATTTTTCTGGTGTCAAATCCAACTTTTTTTTTACAGGGACTATATGACTGACTTTTGTGTGCGTGCGTGCGTGCGTGCGTGCGTGCGTGCGTGCGTGCGTGCGTGCGTGCGTGCGTGCGTGCGTGTGTGTGTGTGTGCTAGCTTGCTGCTGTCCACAAACTTCCAAAGGACAGTCCACATTTCAAGGTCAAGTTTGAATATTGTTATCATTAGATTTTATCAGCCAGATTATTTTGAACGTTACAGCTATTTTGGAAAGCCTGGAAGTTGTTAGCCAAGCAATCGGATCTGTGGTGCAAGGCCTTGGAGCGGCGCGATAAAGCTAAAAAAAAAAAAAAAAAGAAAGCCAAAAATCAATTTATTATGCTTCAGAAAAGCAACCATAGAATTACTTGTTTGTATGGAGTGCAACTGAATCTTCTCATCATATATTGAGGTTTTCAGGGATTGGTCTTAATTTGTCGTGAAATGCTTTAGACAGAAATCTAAGTTAACTATCCCGAAATATAAGTGAATTTGATGGTGATAAAAAAAAAAAAAACAACGCTGAGATATTCCAACAAAATAAAGCGCAGCAGGGTTGGAGTGTGAGAAATAGATGCATAAATCACGAAAGCCGCTCCAGAAGTTTCCTGACAATCCATCCATCACTCGTCGGGACTTTTTCAGCCTGGACCAAAGCAGCGGACTGACTGAGAGTTGTTTCCGTTCCCGCTGCCTGCGGCTGACATGGTCTGAAATGGGTCTATAAGAGACTGCAGGTACGGGGGACACAATGTGCTGCAGGACCTTACACGGCGGAGAAATCCAAGCAGATGCAAACTGAGAGCGATACACCAAATTGCATAGAGTCGAATGGCTGTTTTGCGCAATCTGGGGAATATAAAGGCCCTTTCCAATGCACAGAGGTGACGCAGTCAGCTCAAAGTCTCCCCGCAAGACAGCATGGGTCCCTTCATGCCCCGTGTAGCTTTTTGGAACGATCTAAAAGCTGAAATGTAAAATTGTGTTTATGTGTCATCTCAAGTCAGCAGGTTATTAAAGTAACAAACCACGAAAACGTTCTGAGGAAATTGTGGCCAAATCTGAAAGTTTTTCGCGAAAGAAATTGACATTCACGTTGTTACAAATGAGCCCTTGGTGGAGGGATTATTGAGACGCGTTTGGCATCTTATAAATATTTAAAAACATGGAAGACTGCTGAATTTGTCATTTTCGAGTGACGCCTTGTCAAATCCGTCGCACTTGACATTTTATATTTTGAGCGTAATGTTGTTAACCAACTCTCCCAACAGCATCGAACCAAACTTGCAATAGAGTCGCGTCGCATGGCAGAGGTGAGCACGGTGCAGTCACGCCGCGGACGGCCATCTGTCTGATTGGGCGCCGGCCCCGCTCGTGTCGCCACGGGAGCGTCGTGTCCCCCTTCGTAGAAGAAAGGTGAGGCCTTCCTGGGGCCAGAGGGTTTTAACAGCACATCCCACAAATGCTGGGGTTGGACGGAGATCAGAAGGGTTCTGGGTGAAAGGTAACAACCGTGTGCTCCAATGCCAGCCGTTCCATCTTAACTGTTTCTAAGTCATCAATTCCAAACACTTTCTGCCACTTTTATAAGCAGGTGCAATTCGAAGGAAAAAAGTCAAATGTAATTCAATTTATCTAACAATGGTTTCAATGCGATCGCTGATTGGTGTAATTAATACTTTTGACTCAAGTACACAGTGTATCCCAGGTTATTTGGGAAAGCAACAAATGAGTGTTATTCTTATGTAAACTGTCTGGGTGCATTGTATAATAGCTGGTGAGCTGTGCTGCTGCTTGGAGCTCTTGAAAACAAAAACACAGTGAAAGGAAAGTGTAATTGATGCACTGAAAGTAAGAATAGGACAACAATCGTGTTTGTGAAGCTTTTTTCCGCTGCCAGGATCAATGTCTGTTGGTGGAGCGCAGACAGACATATTAGACATAAACATCAATCTGTTGGTGCTTTGGCGTCATTCCATCGTTCAGCTTTCAATGCAGAAGCGCCGAGCCAACGGCGTGTTTGTTGCAACAGTGTGAGTGTAATGTAGCATCAATGTCGTAGTCAAAGATGCATCCATCAGCGGGTCCAACTCAGCCTTTTGAGCTACCTTTCCAACCACTGTGTCTCACTGTTCCTCTGTTTTCTTCACTTGATTCAGTTTAGTTACCAGCAGGCGAAAATGCAACAGTGGGACCGAGAAGAGAACTGCTTCCTACTCTGGGGCTGCAGTGAAAGCTCGTTGCCGCCGTGCCTGCAAAACTCCCATTCGCATCTGGGAGGGCCAGTTTGTGGGAACGTGCGCTTCAGTCTGCAGAATCTCACGGCCTGAGCTGCTCAGACCATTTGCCAGAAAAGAAGTTGAGAAATCGCTGTGGTGGAAAAAAAAGGTTCTCTCGAGAAGTTTCTCCACGACGCAAATGAACGGAGAAGATTTTCACAAGAAGGGGCACGTTTTTTGCACACGGAAGATAGAAATTGAGAGATGCCTTTTTTTTTCGCCCCATGCTGCTATTTTACTGGAGTTTGTTCAGATGTGGACCCTCCACCCTCTGAGCGGAGGCTTCAGGACGGAGGTTCATGTTTCTGACCTTGTGTGTGCAGGAGCTGAAGTGTCCTTGGGCAAGACACTGAACAAAACCAATAAGTCTCTTCCAATATCATAGGAACCTCTTGGATGGTAACCATCATCACCGCTGGTGTGTGTGAATGAGCAAATGAGACTGATTGTAAAGTGTATTTAATGTTTGAGCAATATAAATGCGTTGAAACGGAAGCCTGGTGATTATCATTTTAGAGTTCTGTGACATGAGAAGCTTTTGCATCCATTCCTCTCTCTGGGGAGCCCCCCCCCCCCACCCCACCACCACACACACACACACACACACACTGTTGTTCCTGCAGAGTTCCAGAGTTGTACAAGTGAGGCGCTGCATGTCCAGTGGTGAACGTCACTGCTGCGTGAGGACGATAACATTGTAATGTTTTCATTTTGATTGCTTGTTTGTTTGGGCAAACCGGAGGCGGACTGCTCCACAGAGAGTGACCACTGGGCAGCGGCGGGCTCACGGCCACCTTGATCTCATTGTCGACGGACTTTCCTCACTCATGAAAACATTTAATTTTCTTCTTTGTGTGAGAAGTGTCTTATTTTTAGGGGGGGGGGTTGCAAATCTTGAGAGATTTTTTGACACGCATTAACAACAAGTGAGATAAATCTCCTCAAGTCAAACAAAGACTTTTGCTGCTTTGAGCTCCAAATCAGGCCTGCACACGTCTATCAGTGATGTTTCTAAAGCAGAGCCAATATCGCTCCATTGCTTTCATATTTAGTGGTACTGCGTCATACACTGGTGAAAGTGTGGGTGTCTGCAAAAGTTCAGGCTTCACTGTAATGTTTATGCAAATTAAGGTTAGAACTGGGAGGCCTGTCGGCTTTCTTACAGGCATTTTGGGAGAAGTGTCCCACCGACCTCTTTGTGAGCACGTGTTTGTTGGCTGTGCAAAAGTCGAAGCTCAATAAGACTTGCAAAAGGATCTAAATCAGTGAAATCACTCTGCATTTGTGGTTGAAACTGTTGGCAAAAGGCTGGAACCGTTGTGATCTGAGTCGCTGCCGCAGTTGGCATTCTTTTCGCCATTTTAATCAAACTTTTTTCTCACATTAATGACGGAAAGACATTGGCTGGTTGTGGCTAATTATAAAAAGAAAGTTTCTGAAGGAGAAATGATCTTTTTGATTGGCGAGGATGATGGGCAAAACCATGAGCACGGATTCAATTCTTGGGCCCGTGTTATTAAAACATCCCCAGCAAACAAAGGAGATCTGTGTTTTTCAGGAACTTGTGGCGGATCTGTGCTTCGAATTTGCTGCAGAGAAAGAAAAAGGGAGGGAAATAACCAGGGTTCCAGAGTAAACAAAGTGTGCCGTGCTGGATAATGAACTCCTAGAGGGACCCGCTCAAAGAGCGGCGCTCTACCACCAGCTGCTGGACAAACTGAACCACAGCAACACAGACAAGACAGCCCGAGAGCACACCTCGCATGTCAGGAGAAAGGAATGGAAGCAGTTTCAGTTTGAACTCTGGCGTAAATGACTTGTTTTCCATCCCTCTTTAAAAATGCGTCTGGGGATCGTTTCCTCGGTCGTTTGGTCGGCTCAAACAACTTTCCACCGCTTCACTTCGGGTGCCGAGTTCGAGGAGGGAATGAGTGTGTTTTACAACTTTTAATGAAAACGTGTGGCGGTGGGGAACCGTGCGCCTGTCAGAGGAGAGAGTGACAGTTTTTCAGGTGGTGTTGCAGAGGTGGATTTGATTTATATTTGGAAGGAGCGCAGCGCTGCATAAAGAACTGTTGTAATGCACAATTTGGGATCCCCATTATTGACTGACTGCGCTCGAGCGATGCGGTGTGAAAAGCTGAAGACTTCAGCAAACACGCCGCCCGGGTGTCTCAACTATGGGGAGAAAGAGCGCCAACAGATGAAGGCCTGCTGCCTTCACTGGGAGAGTGATTCCTAATGAGCCTCGCAAGGATCCCTTCACAGATCCAATCATTCGTGTGGATTTCAACCGTTGTTCTCCGGGTTTGTTCCAGACAAAAGTTCATTTGAGAACATTCCCCGCAGCTTGATCGGACTCGGTCGCACTCTAAAAGAAGGCGCTGACGTTTTGGACGAGCGTCGAAGAAAAAAAAAAAAAAAGTCGTGCGAACCAGTCAGAGCGACAGTTTCCAGCTGCACTCTGGGACAGTGTGCCAAAGTGGATTTATACAGCAAGCTGAGGGGTGGAATTATGGGTTATCAAGATCGATGCACTCAGTGGCTTCCAGACATTCGCCCCGTTAAAACAATGTTGAGAATGAACTAAAAACTGACGGGCTGAAATTGCCTGTTTTAAATCGTATTTATTTTTGTATTTTGTTTTTTTATTCTTGCTTTTTCGGGAGACAAATGATAGCATTTGAAGCTGTTTTTTTAAAATTAACTTCTCAACTAAGCAAAAACTGAACGTTTTATGTTGCGTGAGATTAAAAAGGGGCTTATTTTGCTTTGGGGTGTGAAACAACAAGTTAAGAATCATAACTGCGTCACATTGAGATCGAACGTCCACAGAGGAGGGAAAGACCTCAAACTCCAGCAGCGTGGAAGTTACTTACCGTACCTTGAAAGCGTCGCAGGCAGAGTCAGTGTGCGGAGAGCGGCGGGTGACGGCAGAGGTCACTGTGTAAAAATGGCCTTTAATGTTCAGGTGTTCACTTGGTTGCACTCGATATCAATAGTGCAATAATATTAGTGCAGCTCCAAACGTTGGTTCTCACGTTTAAATGCTTTACAGCAGCGATCCGACAGGAACAGGAAATGCGGGGCCACAAGATAACTCCCCTTCCATCAGATGTGCAGCTTCAACAGGCTCCACAGCATCATACAACACTATACAGAGTGCGAATTTGCCCATTTTCTAATAATGATTTAAATCCCACATCATCTGGCTGTATTGCATCGTAATAATTAAATTCAACTGTTCATTTTCAGTGAGTCAGACGACCTGGCAGACACACACTTTATTGGGCCCTTCTCTCCCTGCGGCACACTGACTAAAACTTAACAGAGCAAGCTCTAACACAGCAAATCAATACGCATTCAACGACTACATTTGACACTTCTCACTTCTAAATTCTTTTTGAAGTAACAGTTTCAATGCATTTGATTAAACATGATGAACTCAGGAACAAATTTAGAGTTTAGTCAATTTGTACGATTTACAAAGTATCAGAAAACGTATTTAGGTCCCTGCTGGGGGGCCGGGAAAAAACTGAGTATATTCTGAACGAGCTGTACATTTCAATTCATATTGGATATGAACAATCAAATGCATCACGGAGAACGACACACGCCATGCAGTCACATTGCAAACTGTCCTCGTTGTCCTCAAAAAGTGTCGCCCGGCATGTTGCAGGCTTTTTTTGCTCTGAGATTGTTGGGGGGTTTTTTGGGGTCTGTTTGCAGAGGATGACCAGCAGCCTGCTGCTCACCGGTCAGTCCGCGCAGCGACTTCAGTCTGTAGACAAGTGACACCTCACTTGGGGTATTTGACAAACTGACACTCAGTGATACAGAGTGTCCAACTCAGCTTGTCAAATACACTAAGTGGGGGGCCTGATCGCCGCCGGCGCTGCTGGATCTGCGGAGAGGATGAAGAATGCATCTCCACAATAGACGACAGAGTGCAGGAGATCACATAGGAAGGATAGATGCGGGCTGATAAGATGATCTCATGGTGAATGATAAAGTTACCTGCTGGCGACGGCGGCGCACGAGTCCAGCAGCAGGTCCACTTTGCTCTCTCTGTGCGTTCAGCGATGACACTGTGCAGAAGACGGTCCGTTTGACCAGTGTGCCTCGACGCCGCAAAGAGGAAGTCAAAACAAGGAAGATAACTGCAAAGCGAGCGCTCAGGAAATATGTGGAAATAAAGTGTCAACATGTCATGGTTGTGAAATGCTGCTGCAGCCTCTTGTGGCTCACAGTTTGCCAGATAAAGGCTTGCTGGGACACTTTTTTAGACAAAAAAAAAAAAAAGACTATTGAAGTCAGCTTTTGTGGCACTCGTGGTGCAGGGAAACCGTACGGCTAATGGGAAAAATGATCGACGAACAAGGAGGCGTCGTCTACCTATGTGAGAAATAATGAGTGATAAAAATGGTCACACGTAAGAACGGTGCGAATGAACTGTTTTAATCATCTGATCGTGTGTGTGTGTGTGTGTGTGTGTGTGTGTGTGTGTGTGTGTGTGTGTGTGTGTGTGTGTGTGTAACAGCCATATTAGTTTGTATTCTGTACAAAGCAGCATTAAATGCTTGAGGAAGTCATGCTACATCCTTAGTGCTGCTATCATCAGGAGTTTTTTTTCTTCTTCTATGGTGTGGCCCTTTCTGCTCCCATTGGTGGTCTGTCTGACAGTTTGCTCCCCCCTCTTAGTCAAGATCAAGTGTGGCAAAGACAAGTTGCAAACTTCCCTCCCTTTATTGCAAGCAGCTGAACGTGTCCCGCGCTGCTCTGCGCTGCGTAACTTCCTCATGTCACTGTGGACCATTGCTGTGTGAATCACTAACCAGACTTCCGTCCGCAGCTACGGCTCCATGCTGGGGACCAAGCGACGGAGCCCTGGATCCACAGTGCAGAGCGCCTTCAGAGCGCACAACAAAACACACTGTTGTTACCCGGTGGAGGCTCGGGCGGCTTGATGTGGCTGCGGTGGCAGCATGCAAGGGGAGGGAGGGGAAGAAAATGGCCGGCTGTTATGAACCCAGGATGCTGGAGGGGCAAAAGACCTGGAGTGACCCTGATCTGTGGCTCACTGCTCCCACTGCAGATCAGCGTGAATGAAAGTACACAGACACTTTACTCATAAATACTGTGTTTGAAAAGAAACACAAAAAAAACTGTACTGATTCTGAGATCTTTCAAATGAAGGAAACATCTGTGAATGTGGATTGTGAAGAGTGAGATGATGTTACAAGGTCCAGACAGAGAGAGAATACGCCCCCACTTTTCAAAGAGGGTTTTAGTGACGCTCATTTGTTCGTTTTTCTGCAGTCTGAATGTGCAGATTAGCTAAAGTTTGGCAAATTTTAATTCCCTTCATCGTCCGTCTGGTTTTCCTTTTTCACTTCGGTGAGACTTCCAAGCTGTCGGAACCTATTTGAAAAGACAGGTTTTTTTCCCTCAGTGCAAAGAAATGACACTTCCAGCCGCCGAGCTCAAGCTCCGGTCGTCAGCGGGGGACGTTACAGTGAGGGGCTCTCTGCGGCTCTGAGCGCAAGTTCACAGCAGTCCTGACTCATTCTATGGGAAACACTGAAGAGTGTATGCTGACGGCTTTGTTCATACAGGAAGGCCCAGTGCTGCTTATCTCAGAGTGGCAGTTTGAAGTGAGAACTGTTTCGACACTCCTCTCGGCCCACTAATACCACACCTAGAAGGGAAGTTCGTGATTACGATCAGCACTGACTTTTGCCCTTTGGTCTGTTCTGAAATTCTTGTGTATTATTTGGTGAATGCGCACGTGTGTGTGTGTGTGTGTGTGTGTGTGTGTGTGTGTGTGTGTGTGTGTGTGTGTGTGTGTGTGTGTGTG
>JASSRZ010000006.1:6382097-6401783 GCA_032164315.1 Malacoctenus gilli | reverse complement strand
GTGTGTGTGTGTGTGTGTGTGTGTGTGTGTGTGTGTGTGTGTGTGTGTGTGTGTGTGTGTGTGTGTGTGTGACACCAGTTTTGTTTGGGTTTCAACACTTTAAACACAATCAGCAGCAAAATTAGTAGCAGTGTAAAGTTGTGTCTGTTATATGTGGAGCTGCAGGTGCGTATTTGCACTCCTCACCCACATTCAGAGGTTTGAACTGCACATCAGACTTTACTGTTTTTTACCCACCGCTGTCAGTCAGTGGAGTCGCTGTATATTCAAGCTTTGACTCGAAACCTTCAAGCTCCTGCTGGGATTTTTTTTAAAAATTGACGCGCATCTTTGAAAATGTGAGTCTTTCTCCAAGCACAAAAACAACAACTGTGGGAGTTTGTTTTCCCCCCCTGCATGGAGTTTTGCAGAGATGGAGGTCAGAAGGGGGTCTGCGTGGTTTTCAGTCAGTCTATGTGAAAGGCTCAGTGCTGTGGGCTCAATGCAGCTCACAGGTCATGTCTTCACTCTGCAATGCTGACCGCTCATAAACATGCAGGGTTTAACTGTTGACTCATTTCATCCAAAGCACTTCCTCTGCCTTGTCTTTCTTGTCCTTCCACAAGGTGGAGGACGCCCCCTTGTGGAAGGTTTGAAGACATTCACGAGTTCGTCCTCGGTATTGCTTTCCCATCTGAGTTCACGATGAGTGAAGACGGAAAAAAACAACAAGCTGGACAGGCTGCCAGCCAATCACAGGGCAAACAGAGGAAACACACAATCACATTAATGACTGTGGACGAGCTTGGGTTCCGAATTGACCGTGTATGCATGTTAGTGGACTGTGGATCGACCTGGAGAAAAACCCACACACAGAAAAGAGTGGAGAGGGAGAGCGAAAGTTTGAATCTAGTTTTCGTTTATTGGTGAAAGGAAGACTTCAAGCAGCAAGATCCGGCGAATAAACTGGGCAAGGCACTGTTTGTGTCGTGTTGCAGTCATGTTTCAGTCCCAGCTGGAGACGAAAACGCTAAGCAGCATTTTTCTTCCTCAGAAAAAAAAGCACCACACACACACTTGACTTGGGTTCAGGTTCGGCTGCTGATACATGATGCTTGGCGTAAAAAACACACACAGCGCACGGTGTCTGGGACGTCGCTCTTCAATGCATGGCGAGGAGTCAGACAACGAGGACGCACAGCAACGGGCGAACACTGGGTAGGAAAAACGCATCTCGGTACAAATATTCATTCAAAAATACCTCAAAGTACTTATCACTAAAAAATACAAATTTCAGCTTGTAAAATAGTGAAAATAAATCTTTCAACCACTAATTTACAGAAAATCCTAAAGTCTATGAACAAGCAGAAAACAAACTCTCCGCAAGTCTCAATGCTAAAGTAAAAACTGGAACGATGGCACAAAGCGAGCTCTTCTTCTTTCTGTTCTGATCAGGCTGATCTGGCTCATCAGGCTTTTTTACTGGTCCTACGGCTGGATGTTGTTGGCCTGTCGGCGTTTGTCCAACTGTTCAACAAGTTGTAAGATCCTTTTCAAAACGCTCGTTTCTCTCCGTCGAATGTCTTCCGATGCATTTCCCCACGTCTACGGTACAAAAATATCCCCGGAGGCGTCTCTCTGTGACGCCTCACATTTGGCGAATCCCGATTACAAAATGCACCCATGTAATCAAACACACGCAGTATATTGTGAAAAATAAAAACGCATTGGAAGTAAAATGCCCCATGAGGGCAGTTTTTCTTTTTTTAAAAAAACAGCGGATCTTTTCCAGTGCATGTTTGAACCAAAACTGATTTTTTTTATGCATTTCACTGTTCTTAACGAATAATAGCAGTAGAGATTAAAACTCCATCAACTCCTGCAGATTGGATGGTTCGTACAATCCAAAGCAACATGATCGAGTGATGGAAAGTCCTCCTTTCTAATCAAGGGAATTAAATATCAAAAGCAAACAACAGAAACATTTTGAAAGGAAGAGTTAAAAGCTCAAAAATTGACTCAGTCATTCTGTCTCTGATTGTAAAATAAGTCAAAGAATCACGGCTTCGGTAAATTTCAGCTCTGACGTCTACAGTTTATGTGCATCTGCTCACAGATGCCTTCTGTTCACGCTCGTTGTGCATTAGACATTTAATATTCGAAGGAAATGTTTTCAATCGCACAATAGCATTATTGAAAGGACATCCAAACAAGATATGTAAAATACATACGTGTCGGCAAAAACTGGGCAATTTGCGCCGTTCTTGTCAAAAAAACTCTGAAGTTTTAGCAAATATTTTGGTGCCAGCAGCAGATTTGTGAGAGGGCTTTTATTCTGAAAGCGACAGAACGGAAAAAAACCCCAACAAAAACAGACAGAAAAAAATCTAAATGAGAATTAAGTTTAATAACACATTGGGATGTAAATACTGCAAGATTTGTAACAGTTGGCAGAATCTGAGTACAGTAAAGTAAAATCAAAACAAAAATAATAATAATACTGCTCCATAAGCCCGTCCCACAGACACTTCAGAGTCATGTCGAATGTAATTGCTTGCGCAGGTTACAGTGCGGTTTAAAACTACAGAAATGCATCATGGGAGAAATTGCACTGACGAATGCATGTGTACAGCAGGAATATGCCTGGGCCAACAGGGTCCAATTTAGACTGGCTTCTGAGCCTTTTATTTTGAAATCATGACACAAATGTGTGAAAGAGCTCTAGGAAAAAAAAAGAAAAAAAGAGAACCGCCCGCTCGCTGTGTGAGGACACGAGGAGTCGGCAGCGCATTGCTAAAATGCTACATTGAACCCCCCCTTGTGAGGAATGCACTAATAAAAAATACAGTATGTCCCTTTTTCAACCAGTGACTTGTCTAAATTCAAAGTTAGGAATGATAACAAATGGAAATTTTTCCCAGATCCATATTTGTACATTGTGCTGTGCCTGTGCAGCCGCGTCATGTTGCCAACCCGACTTATTTGGATACAGAGAGAAACAGCTTGTGTGAGGCGGGACTGCAGTCCAGGCAGGGGGTTGAGGCCCCGCCCCTCCGACACCGGCGCATCACATGCACTCGAACTCGTCGATGCGCTGTTTGGTGTTTCCCGACCGGATCTGTCGGAGGGTCTTGTACTTGTCGCGTCCCTGGCGGATGTTCTCCGCGTGGATGATGTCGTTGACCGTCTTCTTGCTCTCGTCCCGGGCGTTGGCCAGCTCCGAGCTCAAAGCCTGAGGAGACAGCCGCCGCAGGTTTAACGTGACGCAGCGCCTCGTGTCCCTGCCTCAACTCAATCCGTCCGCGGTCTAACTAGAGTCTGAACATCTTTGTCTTATTAATGGCGAAAAGAAAGGCTTTGAAAGCCTAAACAGTGATTGAAGTGATTATAAAACTTCAGCTTTTTTCATTTAATTGGGGGAAAATCTGCACTGAGTGTTGGACCTGTGTTTGCTTTTGACTGACAGGTTTCTTTGGTTGATATAAAATCTTTTCTATTGTGTTTGGAGAACAATAACTGACTCTTAAGTGCACTTTGAAAGGAAACAAGACATGACGCCGTGATGCTTTGTTGAGTGAGTCTCAAAACAAACCAATCACTTGATAGGAAACAAGAATAATTCACTGACTGAGCAGTACCTTTACCACTGGAACAGCAGAAGTGGACTTGGACATGACCAAAGACGTTCAACTATCGCGATGGGACCAGGAATGTGTCTCCACAAGCCTTCCCATCAATGCAACTACTCACGAGTAGATGCTTCTGCAAGCGCTCGTTCTTCTCCGCCTCGGTCATGCGCTCCTCCTCGCTGCGGTCCTTGTAGGTGGCGGCGCCCGTCAGCTCGGCGCTGGCCTCGGCGCTGTCCTCGTCGTTCTCGTCGTGCTCGTTCTCCGCGTTGAGTGGCTCCTGGATGTGGGCGGCCATCACTTTGTTCTTCAGCTCTTCTTTGGTCCTCTCCAGGTCCTCCTGCACCGTGGTGGCCTGGGGGTCAACAAAGTCGCGGTCAGACAAGTGGCCGCGACACCAGGACAACCGACTGGCTCCCAAAGTCCAATGTCTGACCTCTTTCTCCTACTCAGGGTTTAGGTCTTCCCTCCATTTTTTGTGATTAAAAAGCAGATCAGCTAAATGTTGCTCATGCTATGTGTTCCACCATTACTTCAGTCCTTCCTGCTACCTTTCATGCCATTAATAAACGGAAACGCAGGAGGAAATACAACATAAATCTGAATTCCACATGTATGAGCCGTTATGGAAAAGAGCCAGTTCTGAGGAAAGCTGGAATGTCGCCTGAATCGTTGCCAAAAACTGCGCAACATGGAAACCACCAATTAGGGCGCAGGGTTTGTTTTTTTTAATGAGCCACGACATCATAATGGCTCCAAAGAGTCAAACAGGATTTCCTCTGCACACAGACCCGAGTCGCCGGCATGAGTCACACTGACCAAAAAGGGGGCCGGCCTGACACACATGCCCCTCTTTTTTTTCAAACCAAAAAAAGACATGTGGCAGCAAAAGGGGGTGGGGGTGGGGGTGGGGGTGTGTTAACCCTCCCCCCCTCGCTCAAATCCACACAATAAAAAAAGGAGGCCAGGAATGCCCCCCGGTCCCGCCCCGCGTCACCAGGCCGAGGCGACGTGAGCAGGAGAAACTCAGATGAACTTTGGCTCAGAGAGCAACGCGAGGAGCCGCGGTGTCTTCATGCGTTTGAAGGCAACATCAGATCTTTGTTTGATCCGAGCTGGGTTCTCCCCAAAACATAAACGCTTAAAACAAAGCTTAGAAAATACATAAATTGTTCAATCTAACTGAATTGATCTCCTACAATTACACAGGAACACATGTTTAATCTTAAATGTGAGTATATTCTCCAGTAATAAAGGATAGAACCTGAGGGGGAACTTCCTGTCTCACTTCTCACCACATGGTGGCTGTAAGAACACAAGTTTCAGTTTCTCCAAGTGAAAGACTGGGAGGAAAGAAAAGTGGAGCTTGGGAACCGCCTAACCCTTGGCCATCGATGAGCAAAGACAGAGATGCGTGAAAGTAGGAATGTCAGAAAGGGTGACGGCACCTTATGCTGCCACTGCACCGCTTCATCCTCCTTCTTCTTCTTGGCGTCCTCCAGCAGGGAGATCTTCGAGGTCAGCTCAGCCAACTCTGTCGCCTGCAAAACAGCATTCACGCCTGTTGACTTTCTGACTTTCTCCACCTCCACACACGAAGCATTCAAGTGCGCTTCTCAGCCGTCGAGCTGCCAAAAAAAAAAAAAAAAAACAAAAGGCGACGCGTCTGACAACTGACCAGGTGCTCCTGGTTTTTCATCTGGTTCTCTGACTGCTGCAGCAGCGCCAGCTTGGCATCCTCAGCGCTCTTCAGGTCCGACTCCAGACGCTCGGCCTCCTCCTGGGCGCGCTTCCTTTCCAGCTCCAGCTCCAGCGCCTTGTGCGTTTGCTCCTCCAACTCTGCGACCGTCACAAGGGAGCGATGTTGATGGGAAAGCCGGCGCAGCGCGGTGAGCGGCGTTCGAATTGGGGGCGTTACCCACCTTGCTGGGCTTTTTTCGTCTGCTCCTCGATCTGCTTTAACCTCTCCATGAGGTCCTCTTTCTCCTTTTCTATCTTCTCCTTCTCCTTCTCTGCAGCTTCCCTCTTCCTCTTCTCATTCTCGAGGAGAGCTCTGACGGGGGCAGATGATGGAGAGAAACGTAAGCATTTCCATTGGGCGTGGGAACGACGCTGCACATGACCACGTGTCTCTCACCTCTCCATCTTTTTGTGGTTCTTCTCCTCGCGGGCCTGAGCCTTCATCTGCTGCACTTCGATGGTGTCAGGTTTGCGGCGGCGCATGTAGAGCTCGTGGTTGCCCATGCACAAGGCCAGGATGCGCTTGTTGATGCGCAGCCTCGGAGCATAGAAAACAAAGTCCTGCGAGGACAAACGCTGTTTAATCTCACCATTCAAGACTAGATCACGTTTAAAGTTGGATTTTTGGTGCGCAGTTCACTTACGGGTGCTTTCTTGTCGATTGGTTTGATGACAAACTTCTTGTCGTTGAAGGAAATGTTTCGGATTTCGCTCCAGGGGAATCCAATTTTGGGCGTCATTCTGGAAAGAGCAGCAAGGAAAAAAGTGAGCGGGAGTTTGGAGGAGAACGAAGCGCTTCATCATCGCTGGTCAGTGGAATCACTGACTTGTCGTTCTGTTCGTAGATGTTGAGACCAAGGGCGTCCACGCCCAACCACAGCTCTGTGCCTTTCTTGTTCTTGATGTTAAAGTAGTTGACGCCGTACATCTCGAGGTCTTGAGCGATTTTAAGATACTCCATCATGGATTCCTCCCTGTGGACAAACAAAAGGCCACTTGTGGTCACCGAACTTTCTACAAATCACACTAAAACCTCTTGTTTCTTTAATTCACGGACAAGCGCCAACATTTCCGTCATGGAGAAAGAATGAGTGCTCACCTCATCATGCCTTTGTGCTCTTCGTGCCACACTTGAATCCTCTCCTCCCACTGCTCTTTGTTGAGTTTGTGCTGGTCCATAACTCTGAGAACAGGACAGTATCAAAGGTCATTGAGAGTCCATTGACTATCTGAAAGGGCGCAACAGACACGAACTGGCAGAGTGGAAAAAATAAGGAGCTGGAAGCCCGGTTTACCTTTGAGGGAGCAGGTGTTCTCCGTTCAGGTAGCCCGGCACGTGCACCTCCTTGTTGTAGTCGGCGTACTTGGCCTGCACGGCGTAGGAGGCAAGCAGCACGGCCGTCTCCGGGGGGCAGTAGATGTCGTCGTTCAAGATTCCCTCCTTCACCTGCAGGAAGAACAGCCGCTGCGTGGCATCCTGGATTAACTCCTCCGACACATCCTCTGGGTAGAACTTGGCCCGAAACTTGAACAGCAGCGGGCTTTCCTTCCTCACATCCTGGGCTGTCACCTAAAAATACAGCGCAACAGTGACCAGAGGTTACGCCTTGTAAACGGGCTGTGATTCAACGGGGGGGGGGGTCAGTCCAGACAAAGGAAGGTCAAAGAGTCGTGTGACGCAAGAATAGTGAGAGCTCACCTTCTTGTTGAGCTTCAGCCATGTGGAGAAGCCCTTTGTGTCCTGGTACTGAAGTCCAAAGTACCAGACCTCTCGCAGACCGATGGTCTTCACCACCTGGACTCAGCAAAACACAGTCAGTCAGTCTAAGTGACTATCAACCAATCAATCAATCAGAAAGATATCAAGTTAGTTGATGAATCTGGGGTTGCACTTTTAATCTGTCACACACAAATCAATTTGTCGATAAATTTACAGACAAAAAGCACGACGGGCCCGTTGGAAGAGCAGGAAACTCGCACCTGGTCGAAGAGCTGCTTTCCTGTCGTATTGGGCTGAATGGCAAACTCCAGCTCAGCATCCATTGTGGTGACTCTGACACTAATCTGTAGGAGAGGGTGAAAGGGAAAGAAAAGCTTCATTTTGATGTCAAACCATTCTGGGAGTGTTCAGTATTACTTGTCGTAAAATAAACGAATCATAACATTCTAAAATTCTACGATTCTTGAACTGAATCCACAAAACAGAATCAGATTTTTTTTAAGTGGAAGATTCTTGTTTCAGCTCTTATTTTGACACTCTGCTTTCATGAAGTACTCTGGTTTTAAAAAAAAAAGAGACTCATTTAAGAGACACGCAGCGAACTTTCAGTGGTGATCGTCAGCTGATGTTGATTCCAAGCACGATAAAAGTCTTTTAAGTGAAGCAGACTCCACCCAAGCAGCAGAGGCCTGTCCAGTCCCCTCTGGACAATCAGCCCACCAAACATCCATCAGTGGTTTATTTATTCTATTTTGACACAAGTAGAATTCATGAAAGGAGCCCATCCCGGGGCCCCACAATGCACTCTGTGCGTGTACCAGTTGCACAGTGTGGGTATGGGAGTTATCTACAGGAAGTGACCACATCCTCTGGTGGCTGGGCCGTGAGAGCCACCGACGCTTAAACACTGAGCTCTCAAGAGACTCGTTCACATCCTGCAGTGTATCAAACAACATGGCTGCTGCCGAACTATCTGCTGGAGCAGAATTTAATAAAAAGGAGCCGAGAGAGCGAAACAGCCTTCTGGTTTCCGTTCATCAGCCAATGAGGCCTTCCTCTTTCCTTACTCTCCGCACTCTGCTGCGTTTTTTAGCCCTGAAAAGCCTGATGTCAAACGCCGAGTACATTTGTCTAACCTTCAAGTCTGCCTCGCAGAGGTTGCCAAGTGAGGGGGGGGACAGAAAGGCTCTCAGTAAAGTGAGCAAGCAGGAATCTCATTTTTCTCTGTCCTTTTAGAGGGGAAAAAAAACCCAGCAGCGTGCATGTGTGTGGGGAATAACTGAGCAGGCAGAGGCCCACGCCTGCCCCCCAACAACAATGGTATGCATTATTTCCCTGATTAGAGTTGCGTTCTTTCCCATCCATGTCAGCAGGACCCCATTTGCTGCTCAGGACACTTGTTCCTCTATCACTTCCTGCTGCCCCCAGTGGTTAAGAGCAAGAGTGGAACCTCCTGTCTGGGCTCGCGGGGCCCAAACGCCAACGCAGAGTCATGTGGACCCGGCCACGTGGCCCTGCTGATCGCGGCGAAACCCAGATGAGCGCGCTTCCACCGGGGCGTGAGCGCTTTCGTTTCCGGAGCCCAAACAGTTCATCTTGCATAAAAAAAAGGAACTACGCTCACAGCCTTTCGCTGCGTGGTCAGGGTGTGTCCCGCATGGCCCGAATTCAACAACACTTAACACACTATTATTAGCAGCTGCTCAGAAGCACCCGCCTCAGACCCACACGCAGTGTTTCCATTACAACAACGTCCCCAAAAATACATTCTTTTAAAAACGTTAGAACAGCTTTTACGATTGGAAGCGTGTCCAGAGGAGCAACTTTAGCGATTTCCAGAACAGTTGCACCATTTAAGAACCGACGTCAAGCGGGGCTTCTCTACAAAATTACTGCACGTCACGACTGCCTGAAACTTATTTTTAAAACTTTTCCATGAGTTTTCTCCTCACTTATACACTGTCGGCCTATGACTAGCACTGAGCCGGTAAAAATCACCAAGACCTCCTTTTCCTTGACTTAACATACTGACAAACTGGAACGTTCACTAAAAAATTAAAAGAACTATTTGTGCTTTTATTTTGTAACTTTCATCATGCTGAATCAAGGGCTGGACTCTGAGCTAAACAGCTTCTATGCTGAAGTGTACAGATGTAACAGTTGACTTATTCAGCATTTTTAAACTGACCATTTTGAAACAAAAAAACCCAAACTGGTTTGTTCTGACAGTGAATGTCATGATGAGACCCTGATAAGCTTAACTGGCAAAGAGAAAGCCAACAATAAAGTGAGACGGGCCAGACATCTAAACAAGAGTGGAGAACATCCTAAAAAAAACCCAAAACAACCTATTAAAGAAACAAAAATAACTGCTTTTATTTTAGCCGAGACAAAAAGAGCCTTCGCAGTCATGAGGAGACAGTCTCTGACGGTTTCATCGAAAACCTTGGTCATGTTGCAGAAACCTCTCGCCACATCGTCACTGGAAACATCTGACTCAGTCACCGCCCTTATTTTCCCACACCAGTGTTATCTCAGCGTGTTATTCGTGTCTGAGGCCCTTTCAACCCGAGCCAGGACGACAGAGGCGATAACGCCGAGCGAGTCCGGGAACAACAGAGTCGCGCCGTCGAACCGGCGGCACCCACGCCGATGTGATCGACAGCTGGTTGGGGTGGCGGAGCAGCTGGAGGTTCGAGACCGGTGCATCGAGAAACAGCGCCACACTTTTGACGTGTCTGCATCTTGGGTAGATAAATTCGTACAACCGAGTCATAACCATCCTTTACAGTCGCACAAGGTCGACAACTGCGAGTAGCAACAACGTAACGCTCTGTTCTCTCTTTCGGCAAAGAGAGAACAGAGCACAAACACACACACCGTCCTGTGAGTCCAGTCAGGTGGAACAATTACATTAAGATGTCAGCTCAGGGCCTGACAGGGCCTCGTCACGCTGAACAGAAAAGTGTAAAAATAAGGCGTTTTCGCATGATCATGTGTCAGGCAAAGCACAGTGGCCCTGTTGTGTTTTGAGTTGGAGTCAATCATAAGTGCAAAATCATGTGAAAAGACTCTAATGACCAAACAATGAGCGAGTTTTTAGCCCGTGAAAGAGCATTTCAGGTGGTAGTTTCAACCAGAAAAAAAGCAGCCTGCCTGACAAACACAACTCGGTGCCATGCTAAGTTCTCGAATGAAGCCCACCGTGTTTGGTCATGTTCTGTATGGATGCAGTGTTTTCGGGATTTGGAGTTGAGGCTCAACAACAGCTCATCATTTAGCCGTTCTGCTTAGTCTGCAAATGTGTGCTGATGCATCATAGAAAGCCCCTCGCAGAGAGTTCAGGCCGAGTGGCAAGAAGAGCGAGAGGGGAGGAGGAGAGGGCGGGGCTTCTGTTGGAACAGGACAGCCAACACCCCCCCCCCCCCCCACACACACACACACACACACACCCACAAACACGGTGGAGGGTGGGGATGTGTTCAACAACATTTTCGCACAAACTTCCCTTTTCACCATCGTAAAACTTGTTGAACATCGCTTTGTGAGTCCAAAAGACTTTGGACCATCTAGCATTTCTGAAAACCCCCCCCCCCCAACAAAACAGTATGAAGCCAAAACACTGGCAGAAACAAACTCCCTCAAACTCAAAATAAAAGACACCGATACTTTCCCAGGGCTGCTGGGTCTTGTGGTTCCATCCGGTCTAGAAAAAAAAAGTCACAATCCATACTGTGACACCTGAACAGCTTCGACTTCTGTTCCCTTAACAGAGTACTTCCACATTACTAATCATAGCACATAATATTCAGTCGTGTGAACGTTCTGTGATAATCAAAAACAGAATTGAAAGCCTGCTGCTGTGCAACTGAGGAAGGATTATTATACAAACATATTACAAAGGGAATAGGGAACAGAATCAAACATTACACAGCCTGTATGAAAAATCTAACCAATATTCCAGGAACACTATAAATACAAGCTTGATGTATTGACAAGTATAGCTGGAAGTAAGGGTCAATGATTACTTTTTACTGACCGAGTTACAACTCCAAGTGTTGCCTGGCGAGGCTATTCAACATTTGAGACACGTGTTGTAAATTTACAGCTTCGTATGCGGTATTTTCTTGCTGATACTTTTCACACACCTAACTGCATGTTGCCAGCAAGAAATTACAGCCGCCACATTCGAAGCGGTGTGAAGATCTGTGGCATAACCGCTGTGAATCGTGGACAACAGTACGCCAAGTTTTACTTCATCAAAATAACTTCGAGCCACTATCGAGATGGTCCAAACAGTGCGAAAAGTACTCACTCGCAGAAGTTTGATTTCCCCAAAGCTTCCAAAACTCAAAAAGGAAAAAACAGTTCTCGCTTTTTACTGTAGTTCCTCCACCACCTCCACCTCTTCAGACTGTTAATCTGCTGCGCTATGTGCACGACAGACCCATTTAATCCCCTGCTTCGCATACCTCCAGCTCTTTCCATTGAGCACGTCTCCATAGCCACACTTGCTAAACGTTGGGACCTCCAAAACAGGGAAGAGAAAAAAAGAAACCCTGCGTCTGTCACAGTTTTTCTGCATGCTGGGGATGAAGTGGTGAGTAACGAGCAAGTTTTATGTGACAAAACGCGGCCATTTAAATGACCTTTGTAGGAGAAGGGTGCTGGGAGTTTGTACAATTGACTTTAAATGCAGACAGTAGATTAGTCTGAATGTAATAATGAGGAATGTAATGTTGAGGAAAGTGAGAGCACAAAGTGTTGCTTGAAAACAGGACTTGGAAAAAGATTTCAGTCGTAAAAGTGAAACTTGTGTTTAATGCTTTTGAACAATGACTTTCTTTCCTAAACTGTAAATCTATCTCAGCCCGGGCTTCCTCAATTAAATAATTATTGCAGACAAACACCACCGCTTAAGATGTAATAAAACAGCTGCAACACTTGAAAGGCTTACAGCCAACACTGCTCCTTGTTGCACTGCAGCACCGCACTCTAAAGTACAACATGGCATCCGAGGACCACGGCAGGGAGAAAACGGGGAGGAGAACAGGCAGACTGGGACGTGAAAGTCCATATAAGGCTGCGGGCAAGGAAATTACCAGAAAGGAACTGATGTAAGTGCAGAAACCTTGAGTCACAACAACGCGACTTCCTTGGGAAACTCGAGCGCTGCAAAGAGGAGTCCGGCAAAGGCAACGTTTCTCAATAATCACTGCTTTGGAGAAACGTCGGGCTCCTGAAATGTAACTATGAACACTGGATAAATAAACTCGGCTCAGAAAAGGTGGACATCACAGGGAGCGAGGAGGGAAAAATCCTTCTCAGAAACCTTGAAATCTGGCGCTTCCTGAGTGAGATCATTGTGGTCGGTCGGGACTAAAACTTTCACTGATTCGCCGGGCGGGCTTTAGGAAACATTTGCTGAATCAGTCCATCCAGCTAACTCGTTTCGAACGCTTCGTCTGCTACATTAAGATCAACTAACAGGAAACAAGAGTGTCGCAACTCAAAACAGCTCAGTGGAGGTCGCGCTCCTGCAGAAAACGAGCTCGCGTTCTTCTGAGGGTGCCGAGTTTGTAGCTGTGGTTTTGGCCGCACACCGGCCGTTGCTTCAACAGTCTTTTGTTTGATCTGAGGAGGCCTTTCTACTTCTTCCTCACCATCTTGTCTCTCTCTTTCAGTGGATGTGAGAACGGCTCACGGCGGCCACAAAAGCTGCTCGAGAAGTGACTGAAGTCTCCAGTTGCGACCACAGCGGCTGCTGCACACATGCAGCCCCTGCTCTGCAGATCTGGAGGTTAGCGTCACTGCAACTACAGTCTGTAGACATTGGGCAATAGAGCGACACACTGCAAATGTAGTAGCACGAGCGGAGTCACCACTTCAGGTTATAAAACCTGGGTGAAAGAGGAGCTGGTGGGCTCGAAAGCCTTTTCTTGATTCTGACTGAAAAATGGACAAAACGTTCCAGCAAGCCAACTTGGATGAAATATCTGTGATGCAATTTTTTTTTTCTTTTTTTGTCCTTTTAGGAGGAAAAGTGGAGGCTCTTTGGGTACACGTTTTTAAATGCCAGGATGCATAACGTTTTTGTTTTTTTTTCCTCCCTCACTGGTTTGACAGCTGGAAATAAAATCGAGGAAGTACTCGCTGAAACAATACTACAGGAAGAGAGCAGGTACAGCGCTTGGAGCCATTTGTATCGCAATTGTTTTTGCCCTTTTAGAAAGTGCTTCAGGCAGTTTCAGTAAGAAAAGTGATGCCTGCAAGTGATAAACACACAAACTGCTCCAATTTGCAGTTGACTTAAATTCCAGTTGAAACTGTGATTACCCGATATGAACATTTTTTTTCTGATGAAATGATAACTCAAAAGAAATTCTACAAAGTTGCAAAAAGTGTGAGAGCCACAAAAATATATGTCCGCCTCCAGAATGACGCATATTCCTGCACACACATCACCTCTATATCAGTGCTGTGATGGGACTGTTCGTATAACATCATGTTCTTTTTACTGTCAATGTTCATGTGGGCGTCTAGGGACAAAACGTAGATTAAAAAAAAAGGACTGCTCTGGGATCAGCAGCCAGCTCACCTGCAAACAGTGCATGTTGCAGATCATCAGTGGGAGTGCAGATGCATCATAAACTGATTAGAGGATCATTGGAGGACTGTTTTGTTCATTATTATCCTTTATCCAGAACAAACAGATCAAGCAGCTTTGTTAAGTTTTGACTCAATGGAACAATAAAACTTTAAACTTTAGACTGAAATTTAACACTTTGAGAGTTTTTTTCTCCAGTTTTCAAGTAGAAATTTATAGTAAAAAAGGCTTGAAATATATTTTGTTTATACCAGTAAATTGTATATATTTGAACCAATCATTTTAAAGAATTATATTTAGAGGTTAAATAGTTCCAATCCTTCAATTATTTGAGGTGTGCCTGTAGAATAGAGGTGGCTTTGAATGGGTCTCAGGTCTGCCCACCACAGAGGGCACGGACAGTAACGGTGGGCTCTGCCTACTGTCAGGCTGTTTTGGCTGGAGGGGGCTGCTCTTTGTGTGGTCCCTCTGCCTTCCTTTGTGCGGAGCTCCTCCGGTACCACAGGCCGATCTTATCGAGCTTGGGCTGCTCCTTCACTTGAGGCAATCACTGCACGGAGCCCCCCCACACCCCTCGTCCCCTCCCCCTTCGGGGGCTCCTCGCTGCTAGCTCGGTTTGCCTCCGTTTAGCTCCAGATTCGGGCAGCCACAGCTGGCCCGACTGACAGTTGAAATCCCTCCTCGTTGGAGCCGAGTTACGAAAAAAAGGGAAAAAAAGGAAAAAGGAGGCCTTCAGGGAGGACTAGCTCGGCGGCTACTGCAGGCCACACTTCCGCTCGAACGCCGACCCCGGCAGAAAGTGAGATTTGTCGCTGTTTAGCGGCGGATTTATGTTTGTGTGTCCGCGCGCATGAGGCGCAGTTTGAACGCTCGGACGGAGGATTTAATGAAAGGCTAATTTTGGGAGCCTCACACTGAGGCGGGGCCGCGCACGTGCACGCGCCTAACGGAAAGTACCACAATGATCCCCGGCTGAGTTTAGGAGATGTGACTGATTTTAAAACGTCACTTTATGCTCAAAATAAACGCGTTTGATGCTGAGCATTAGGTATAGACATTAATTATTTAGACTTACAAATCATTTGGGAGCGGGGGAAAGGAAAAAGAAATAGCTTTTTTTACGAAATAACGTGAAAGTAGTTTCCACACTTACCGTTTTCGGCATCTTTGCTTTTCTTTCACGTCCGCCTCTGATTGTGACAAAAAGTTCCTAAATTAGACGAGCAGTTAGCGAAGCCAGCAGAAAACTTTTTCCCATCAGAACAACGGCGCCAACCAAACCAACGCCGCCTCGTCTCCAGCAAACCAAACGTCTTCTTTCAGCCTGACAACAGGAAGCTTCGTTTGGGGGCTTTTTGTCTTGCCTTCTCTTTGCTTTTTCCAGCCGTGTGTCTGTTGGGAGCCTTTTTTTCTCCCCCTACTCTTTGTTTCGCCTTTAAGTGAAATGGACTGGGGCTTGATTTCCTGCTAACGGTACCCTCTGACTGAGAAAACCACACCCAGGCCGATGACAGGACAGCGAGAGACAGAGAGAGAGAGAAAGAGAGAGAGAGAGAGAGAGAGAGAGAGGGCTCAGGCCAGCAGCAGCAGACTCCGCCCGCCGCGCGGCGCAACATCATGGCTGCTGCTCAGCGCCTCACTGCCCTCCAAAAAAGTTTCAGCCCACCCCCCGATTCTACTGAGGCGCAATGCATTCACTGGGTAAAAAAAGAGTGACAGCTTTTCTCGTAATGACAAGAAAACATCTCATTATCACGAGAAAACATCGCGTAATTACGACATCAGGAAAGGTGCCATACTGGCCATACACTGGTCTCACGTCCCCGCAACTTCGCAGATAACCCCTTTATATACCCGCAGGCTCTCCCGCTCCCCTGCTCTCACACAGAATCAGTCATATTCACAGACCGTGGGAAATTACAGAACTCCAAACATTAACCATCTTAATGCGAACAACACTTCAAGGTCGCTACAGTCTAGTCACTGAAAGATAAAACTGTGGGATGAAGAATCTACATAAGTTACATTTTGAAATATTGAAAAATGATTGTATCTAGAATAAACTGAACCGAGTTGCTGCTGTTATATTGCTCTAATTCATACAGTAAATTTTGACATGCTTGAAGGTCGTCTTTTTTAACAGAGCAGCTGCCCCCCCCCCATGGTAGTCTAGAACCCCCACTGCACATCCATGAAGAGGTAAATTCATATATATATCATGGATGGATATTCATGGATGTGCAGTGTGTGGTTCCGAGTGAAGCAGTGGCCATTACGGCACCTTTCCTGATGTCGTAATTATGAGATCTTTCTCATCCCAATCTCATAATACCATGAAAAGATCTCCAGAGTCCAGTCCAGAGTCTGAGTGTTCAAATGCCTTCCACTGACCTTGGCTGATATCACAGTGGAAACACACACACACACACGGGCAGACCCAGGTGACTCAGCTGGGCTCATCCCTCTTACAGGAACTCGTCTTGCTCGGTGAAGCGGCCCACCTCGCATGTGTCACCAAACGTTTCATCGAAGGCGCCAACCTGCTTCATCATGCCAGACGGGCGGCTCGGCGCTCCTCGGCACCAGATACACTAGACCAGGGATGAGTCATCAGGCTGGACACTTTCTCAATGATCAGCAGGGGCGACGCTCGTAACACTATAACCTTGAGGTGCTGTGCTCTGATTTCTGTGAAAAACATTAAGTACTCTATGATCATCTTTAGTTTCTACCTGCTGTGGGTAGAAAGTCTCAGCCCAGACTGAAAACGCCTGGTCAAACTCTCTATCAACACGGTGATTCGACCATCGTGAGATCCGCTTCTTTGCTTCATTCTTGAATGAAATGATTTGGATTCAATATCCGAGCAGAGCCGGGAGTTTCGTCACGGGTGTTTCCCCCCAACCTTCAAAGCAGTGATTCCGACGTGGATTTTTCAAGTGCGAGGAAAACAATGACTCCTTGAAGGGTGTCCCTGGAGATGCACCGCTGACACTCCCACAGGGAACGCCGCACTGTGACGTCGCTGCCGTTCGTGTGTTGACTCATCCCCCCTCGCTGCCAGCCCGGGAGGACCTCCCACGGCCTCGGCTCGCTGGGCGAACTCTGTGTCGCAGCTCAAGCGCAGGCGAGATGCTGTGGAATTCTCCCTGAGCTGAGACTCAGCGTGCCTCGTGTCGAACAGTGGTTCTCAACCAGGGGTCCAGGACCCCCCCCCCCTCCCCTTAGGTGTGTACCAGGGATCAAAGGTGGGGCCCAAAGGCCGGACCAGATCTGAAAAACTACCCAGTGGTGATATGTTCTAAAAGCCCCTCGTTTTGTGTGCTTGTAAAAGTCTGGTTGTGTTTATCAGTGTCTGGCTTCTCTGTGATGTTTCGAGAAAATAAGAGGTTGTTAAAGGGGTCCACAGCCTTCTGCTGTGGTTCTCTGAAAGGGCTTCAGGAAGAAAAGGTTGGGACCCCAGCTAGAAGATGATCTCTATCATTTTGTTGCATTTTGCAAAGTGACGTGTAAACTGAAGCAACTGATTTGACCTTGAATAAATAAAAACAACTGAATTCTCCTTGTGTTTTTCTTGTCCTTCTTTCAGATAACATCGTTCTTCAGACCTTTGGCCTTGGCTTGCGTTCCAGCTCAGGATCTTTTAAAAAAAATAGGAGAATGTCTGATCAAAATGTCACCTGTACCTCTGAGACAGTTTGTAGCTGTTCCACTGTTCGACCAGCAGATAGAGTGCATGTGCTGTGCAACTTGTTGCTTCCCTGTTACTCCACCACTGCACATGTACCAATGGTTCAAGTGCTATCAAGTTCTTCTGATCTTAACACACACACGAAAAATTAGATAAATTCCAGCTCCATTAAAAAGGGGTCATGATTGAGCTTCTGGCCAAATGCACGTTGTAGCTCCTTTAGGTGTGTTTCATTCAGTCAGCCGCTGACAAAACGTTACTTCTGAGACACCAAAAATAATGTGGGACATTCTTTGGCTCGAATGTTGGCTTCACTTTCCTCCGACAGACAATGGGGACTATTTTGAAAGAACAATTATTTGTGGCTGCCCATTCAGCTGTCTCAGAGAACGCATTGTTCTATTATTACAGCGGGGCCAAAATCTAGCATGAATTCGTCCCATTAATTATGGAAGAGAGGCAAAAGTCTCCTCCACACGCAGTTCTTTTTTGATCGTCTCATCTGATGTTTTACTGTCACTTCACTGTTTACCCACCTGGGGTCAGGGACCCCCTCCAGAGGGCTCCAGAAGTCACTATGTCAGGTCTGAAGATTGGCTCATCATCAGATTGTCAAAATAAGAAACCTTTCGAGAAGAACTAAGACGGGACACTTTAATTCCGAGCAGAACTACGAAACTGTCCAGTTCTTTTATTTTGAAGGTCCTCGAGTGCACCAGCGTTTGGCTTCACTGAGATGTTCTGTCATGTAGGAGAGCAGCCTTACAGTCCAGCCGTGTTTAGTAATCCGAGGTCATTCTTGTCTTCTGGATAGGAAAAAAAAAAAAAAATCAAGCACAGTTTGAACAGAATTTTACTTTATTTATGGAGAGAAGCACAGTTTGTCATTAAGACTTACATTTTGTTTGAGCCCACGGGCCCAAAGAGTCTATTTTTGTGTATTTTACTCTAAAAAAACAAAAAGGAAGAAAAAGCAAAGCTTTCCAGTCAATGTGAATTACAATACTGCAGATCATCACAACACAAAATATCTTGTTTCATATTTCCCTTTTTTACAGAGCAGATACAACGGTCGGTCCCAACAGGAGACCGACACGTACTTCAGAAAGGTGAACACTGCAAATTTTTTAGAAAAAAACAACAACCAAGTGTGTGATTCTAGATGTTTATGTGACTTAACCTGAGTATTACACTGTATACTTTATATGTACAGTCCTGTTTATACGCGCGTACCTCTCATGGGTGGCACAAACTGTTACGCGTCAAAGACATGGCCACGGTTTGGAACCGAGCACAACGCGACGTGTCCATGGCGGAAATCACTTTGGTCTCACACGGAGCCAATGACAACCCACGTTTGACGTTTGAACCGACGACATCGGCGTCGGCGTCGGCCAGGTGGTGCCGGGCTGAAGCCAACCGGCCCCAGCAGGTTGGCGAAATCATTTGATTGAAATAAAAAAACAAACAAAAAAAAAAACGGGTGAACAATTCAGTAGTAAAACAAATCACAGTTCAACACACCTCTTCTTGGTCGACATGTTGGGTTAGTCATTAAATCAACGACCAAATCAGGAAATTCCACTTTTGAAACTCATTTGTAACCTCAAAGAGCAACAAAGAAAATAAACACAAATCAGAGTAAATAAGAAGCACTGGAAAGTCACAAACCTCCATCAGAAAGCTTGTTTTATTTTATGAACATTTTTGGATTACCAGATTACAACCAAATTATCATCAATTGTTGCTTGCAGCACCCTTTACCCCGCCTACAAATTCCAACAAGAACTTTGCCCACTTATTTTGCAAAAAGACAAAACGTTGGCAGCTACGTTACCTCCTAAGGGTGAAAAATGGTGGCAAGTTTAAGATTTAGGGTCAAAATGGCGCTAACGTCGATTTGCTAAGTTCAACCAAGCTTGCGGCGTCATGACGCCACGAGACAAGGACGCTTTCAGGCCCGTCCCTGACTTGCGTTCGTTGCAAAGTTGCTCTCGTGAAAAGAAAACCTCCCTTCTTGGTCTGCTGTTAGGCAGAATTCATTACATGACAACCCGTGTGCTGAAACCGCAAACAAAATCCTAGTTGAAAAAGCCACCCGGGAAAAAAAAGAACTTTGGCATGTTTTATTAGGCAAAAATATATCCAAAGTACTCGGATTCCCATGAAAAGAGCAGAAAGCAGACAGGTCAGTTTGGAGGGAGGAAATAGATGCACTTTAAACCAAGGTGCACGGCTCACAACACAGAAATTATCCGAAGCTTTAAAATAACTCAAAGGTCACATTTAGAGATCGCTTTCTCAATAAATATATATATATGTA
>JASSRZ010000006.1:6355094-6381997 GCA_032164315.1 Malacoctenus gilli | reverse complement strand
TGTATATATATATACACACACACACACACACACACACACACACACACACACACACACACATACATACACACACGGGTGCGACTATGTACAGAGAGGACATGATGCTCACTGCTGTACACAGGGTATCTGTGCACATTTAGGTAGCTTGTAAATGTCCCTGTTATTTAACTACTGTACCCAGTAAGAGTTAGTACATACCAATGGGCTACTCCCAGTGACACACAGTGTCACAAACATTATGGCATTGATTTGTTTGTCTTTTTTTTGTCCCTCCCCCACCCTCTTTATTTAAATAAAACTATTTTCATATTATACATTTCATATTTTTGTTACATTCAAGGTATAGATACAATTTGTATCAACAAGCAAAAGTCAATTCTAGACATTTGTGGCTTAGCTGTTTGCGGCACTTTGAAAAAAGGAAGGGGGAGGGGGGGGGTCAACCACCGGTCTCCTTCAGGCAGAGCAGTGGAACACTGCGGTGGCACAGTGGGAGTTTGTTTGCCATGATAGTGAGGAGCTTGTTTTTTGTTTGGTCCTGGAAGTCGTTTATTACCAAGTGAAAACAGTGCTACGTGGTGGCCGTTCTGCTGACCAACAGAATTCTTCTAGCTTTTCAAGCACAAACTGATTCACAAAACACACCCCTGCCTTCCTGTGGCGCTCTTCACTTTCATAAAGTTTGGTGTGAATTAGATTTGAGCGCATTTTATCTTGTGACAGATAATATCTATCTAATATCTGACAAATCACAAAATGTCTCGCTTCAATTCAAACAATTTGTTCACACGGAACTGTTTTCATGGGCGAAAACAGCAACTGAAACAGGTCATTGAAAATAAGTGTGACCTGCTTGTCGTCGGGTGGTGACCTCAAAAAATGACTCATCACACTTTATCACTGAATCCATCTGGTAAATAGACGATTCCAGGTGTCAGATGTTTGAAGTTCGGATTCAGAAATGTTGAAGTTAGAGAGTTGTTATCTCAATTTGGTCTCCCAACCAGGAGGAACAGCCATTAATTGTGACAATGTTTACCGTGGTTGTTTTTCTTCAAAAAAATCAGTGAGAACGAGCAACACTTCTGGAGTGCTTTTCGAGTTCGGAAACAATTCGTCCACCTGGAGGAGGAGAGAAAAGGACGGCACGCAAACCTTTAGCCAAATGCCAGAAACAACCTTGACAGCAGCCTTGCAATCTGATTGTTTCACATGAAGAAACATTTAGGCAGTTTGTTTCACCTTCTCATGAACAGACGGCCAGCCGAAAGTGGCCTCGTCTTTTTTCATGAAAAAACAAAGTCAGCAAAGCCCAAAATTCATTTTGGGCGGAACACATTCAACAGTTTTTTTTTTGTTTGTTTATGTTTTTCTCGAAGTCTGTTCGTATACCACGATTATACAGAAACATTATAAAGAAATATATACTTTTTAAAGCACCACCAATGAGACAAGTCAGGCTCATATACTTAGCCCTGTTAAAGAGTAATACCACTCAGTTTAGAGATCCTCAAGCTATTTTAATTTGCAGTCTTGAAAGACAGAAATGTTTTCTTCTGAGAGGTCATCAAAGCACAGCCTGATGCTCTTTGTTTTACTACAAAAGGGAACTCCAGATCAATACGCCATTCCTTATTTTTTTCCCTTAAATATTTGTACAGTCACATGCTTCAACACTTAAAATAACCTCTGATTTCTTTTTTTTTCTCAACACAATTCAGTTTCTATCACAATCTGAAATTGAACCCAAAAGGGCCAAAAGAGCGTCTTGAATACTAGGCTCCAAATGTGCGACGCTCAGTCATGCAATTTGATTGCAAGCTTTGGAGTTCCATTCCCATATCTTAAAAAATAAGTGGCATTTCCCTTTAAATGCACTCAAATCACATGAGCTGTGAGGGACTGGCTTTACGAGGGGGGGGGGGGGTGCAACCTGGAGCTCGCGAGAGGCTGAATGTCACGAGCAGCGCTTCTGCACCAATGGTACTGAGTTGAGATGGGACCTGTGAGTTACTCCACAGAAAGAAACGCTAGAAATCGTGCTTGAGATGTAGCACTCGACGCCAGCATCCTTCAGCGTGCTAAATGGGTGAACTGAAATGCCCATTGGAGCCCACCCATTTCCTATTGACCACGTAATCAAATCAATTATTTGTTGTTTCTATGTTAAACACGTTTTTTTTTCCCCTCTGTGGCTGCTCGGACACCAGCGACACCTAACTCGGCTGCACCACGTAAATCCACCCTCTTTCTGCAGATCTCAAGGTGCATAAGGAGAATATACACAGGAAAAGTACAAAGTTTTGCAATGCCATCTTCGTGTTTCAGCTGTACATAAATCGACTTTAAGGTACGACATGTTACATGTAGGATTCGCACAAAATATAATACTACTAGGTCAGAGTACACTCGTGCCAGGAACCACTGCTTTTTTTTTTTTTGGCAGGAAAAGACTGAAGATTTGAAAAACTGAAAGCATCCTGAGAGCAATGTGCTGCAAGGCACAGCCAGACCCTTCCATGATCCTCAGAGACAGGCTGCATGTTAAGTGTGTATAGTACGTCCATGCTATCTGCAATCTGGCCTCCTGTAAAAAGCCATACAGGAAATTTCTACTTCAATATGCTTTCTCTTTAAGTTTCTTAACAAAAAACCTTTTTTTTTCTGTCCACCTATTTACTCTTCAAGATATATTGACTTGATTACCAAGCTGAGCCGTGATCCGGCTCATGCGTTAGGCGGAAGAATCGCGGCGCGGCGCAGCATCCGTTGTGCAAACATTTACGATGACGCCTGTGGAAGGTTTCCGACTCGCCTTCCCTGGAGAAACGCATTCTCAAAAGTTTCACCACGTTTACATGCACGTAAGACAATCGGGGTGGGGTGGGGTGGGGGGGCAGGGTAAGGCATGGGACTGAATGACTTGTTTCAGTGGGCCTTTGACAGCTGTGTGTGTTTTTCTCCAAACGCAACACAGAAACTGGTGGGGGTTGTTTTGTGTCTCTTGTGTTCTACAGGAGACTTGGCATGCAAGTAGTGGCTGCTTATTGACAATGATTTTGGAGCTTTTATTTGGACTGAGAGCGACTAGAAGAAACTGCAATCCGAGCCACCATTTCTTGACTGCGTGCAAATGTTTAGGAAACTTACGGAAGGAAACAGTTTCAACCTTTTCAATCAGGCAACCCACTACTTTTTTGTTTATTTTTTTGGAAATCTTAGTAAAATTACCAGGTGTACATCCTGAACTTTGGATCTTATTACTCTCAGTGCGACCATCCTGGCTTTCTGCAGGATTACTACCACAGTGTTGGTTCCTTCCCACCGTCTCGGGTTCCTTTTTGTCATGCACATTAGCACTTAACGCCTAAAAACTGATAGAGGAAACTCTGTGTCAGGAATCGGGTTATTGACAAAAGCTGGTATTCATCAGACAACTTAAGTGCATGTAAAAGCAGCCTGAAACCCAATAAACCCGCACCTGGGAAACAAACTGCTCCGCCGGACAACTCGGGAGAGTCCTTTGGAGCTTCGGTTCAAAACGAAGATATACTTTGAACGGGACCACGTCGGAAAGGATTCGCACAACAGAGCTGACAAAGAGATAATAAAGAGGAGAAACCCGGATGAAGCATCCAGTGAAATCAGAAAGGTAACTATACAACACACCATAGCAAAATTATCCAAACACAGATATTACTTTGTACTAGAATCCAAATGATCTCATGAACTGAAATGTTAATTTGTGTATAATACTGACACTATATAAATTCGGTCTTTTTTGGCATTATTTAGCAGCTTATAAATGACTTTGAATAATGGCTTTTGTGTGATTTTATGTACAGAAATAGGTGCACGTGTATACAAGTCAAATCTCTCTTTTGGCTTGCTTTGTGCACTGTCAAATTCTACCAAAATAGTAGCTTTGTTAAGTGAGGCTGAGAAAATAGAGCTCTCTCGATACTGAGATAGTGCTTTTACATTTGAAAGTAGGAGGCTTCAACGACGGAGACTTCCACTGAAACCAATCTGACAATGACTAAAGCGTGAGGTCATTCAGATATAAGGCCATAAAATGTCAGAGTTCATGCTGTGAGGTAAGCACCTACCTCCCTCTCACTCACTTTCAAAATAAATGCACCCCCGCCCCCCCAAAAACAGAAAAGAAAAGTCACAAGTATATATTTACAGCAGGGCCAGACCTAAGCAAGGTTATTTATAGTTCCACTGCACCAGAAAACCCTTCACATGCCTTTCATAACACATTCACAGGGCCTGAACAAGATTCTCATGAAAGCTTCATGGGAACGCATGTTTTACTGTCGCATCTAATGATCGAAGGTTGGCGGTGATTCAGGGTAATTTCTTATGACGACTGCGTTGTCATGCAAATAAACTTGTTGGCTTGAAAAGATCAATCTCAAATTGAGAAATTGCGAAGAGAGATGGCTTTTTTTATGAAAACAAAAATTGATTTAATTCAATTTCATTTTTTATCTGTCATTTTTTTATCCCACTAAATTTCTCTAACTCTCCTGAAACGGCAACGAACACTTTTAATCCCTGACCCACACATTTGGAGTTATTCCCGTCACCGTTAGCTCTGAACGTGCCGAGCTTTGGGCACATCCAACTCTGCCACGCTGCTTTTAGATTCAGCAAAGTCGTCGTCACACGTCAGCAAAATCAAGTGATAAAACGGGAAAATGCTGCCACGACTGCCGAGACATTTAGGTTTTAGGGCTTCGCTTCCCATAACAGCAGATACAGCTTGTGCCTCCTCATGCAAGCCCAGCTTTCCTTCTGTGGCACATTGTTAGCTGCTGCTGTTCCACACGCTCCTGAGTAATAAACTATACATCGAAGCACCGCCAGACAGGCAAGTAACAAGCCTGCTGACTTTGCCTTGAACAGCTCACTTAACGAGCTTTAATGCACGAAAATAGGATTGCTTACTTTTAATTACCAGTCATAACAAAGGGAAACGGATGCTGGAGCGATCGGGGTAACTCCTGCAGCTGCTGTTGGACTTGCGAGGTGAAGGCTAGCAACACCACTGATCTGAGAAGTGACATGAGAATTGGACATTGACTGTATGAACCTCAAGTAGAAAGAAAAAAACAAGATACCTTTAAATAAGTGCAGAAAATAGAAAAAAACCTGTACACAAATTATTCTATATGTAGAGTCTGTTTCACAAAATATATTTATATATCAATCAATTATTAATGAAAGAAGACAATTGGACATGTCTGTCTATGCATAAGTTGACCAATCAAAAGAGTAATAACAATTATTATGTATCCACAAGTAACTTCACAGTCATGTCACATGTCACTGACGACTGTAATTATCTTTAGAATTTGGCAAATGACCTTTCATGTGGCACAAATGCTGCTCTGCTGATCCTGCTCAGGCACTGTGAGTGTGCTAGAACATGCAGTGGCATCACACTTGGTACAAAAAACTTCTCCTAAGTTCACTTCTTCCACGTCACCCACAACAGACTTTGACAAATGAATAACTCCTGAGGGCAGATGTTGCTGTGCAGCAACATTTAACGAGTGCCTGTCTTTGCCAGCGAAACCCACAGCTTCCATCCTCACCCTTCTCTGAATTTTGCGAGCAGAGCACCAGCTTAGTGGCCTGACCTCAGTTTTGTAACGATGACAGCGGCAAGCTGTTGGGGGTCTGTTAAATGGGGGTTCTTCTCCATCACTGAGTGGACGATGTAAGCTGGGAAGATGTTGCAAAGGTTTCTGTAGGTTTGGTACTGGTGGTCTGGGATCACGTAGCGCTCTTGGTGTTCCACTGCAGAGGGGGTCTCCCATGGAGAGCTCCAGATTTGTTCCATTTTGTCTGGCATGCTGCGCACCATCACCCGCTCGCAACATGGCATCAGGCTGTTACTCAGAGGATACGAATGATAGCCATAAGACTCGTTACCACAAGGCAGAGGGTCCCAGCTTGCATGCTGCTCTCGGCACAGTGGAGGTCGCCTCTGTCTCATCGGGTTGCTGTCGTAAAGCCTCGAGTCCGATATGCTGTCCATACGAGTCATACCTAGAGACCGCGTGGGTTGCGAGGACAGCGGTGGGAGGACATTCTGAGCGAGGGGATAGTCTCCGGGACAACTGGACCGTGCTCCCACCGCCACGTGCTGGATGTGGGGCGCCAGGTGAGCGCTGGACTGCTTCCGGGGGCCTTGCTTGGGCTCCTCTGGGCCGTAACTCTGCACCCGGGAGAGCGCTTCGTGACGAAAGCCGTGGGAGAAGGCTTGCATCCTCGCCTGTGCGGGCGACTGCTGCTGCTGCTGCTGCTGCCCCTTCATGCTCTCCTCCAGGCTGCTGTCCACCGAGCTCTGGTACAGCTCCCCGTAGGAGGAGAAGGAGTCACTGTTCGAATGGCTGAGGCAGGACTCGGGGCAGTGGCTGGGGTTCCTCTGATACACATGCTCGTGCTCCATGCTACAGAAACTGTCGACGTTATGCATGCTGCTCATGCTCATGTTGGAGAAATCACTGTGCAGCGAGTAATATCCGTGGTCGCTAACTGAGTCATACTTTGGAAACTGTTCGCTGTATGTCACAGAGGCGCCATGACTGTTGGTCACTAAAATCGGAGGGTACTGTACACTAGACATGTGCTCCAGAGAACTGTGAGCAAACTGCAAAGAACCTGGCACCGGGCTGCTGGCTGATCGTGTGTTCAAGGCCCCAGCTGCGTGGCTCTTGGCAGGCTGCATGGTGGGCACGCTGAGAGCGGACACGAGGGAAGGCACTGAATTCGTCTCAGACTTCCTGATGGCGGACAGTGCCTCTGGGGGTTCACAGGCCACTGAGCGAATGCTGGGGTCTGACTGACGCTTGGGCGCCACGCGCTTGGCCTCGGAGTTGCCGTCCCCCTTGGCAGCCGCCGGACCCGTCCCGCACTTCACCAAAGCCCCCTCGCTCATCGTTTTCACCGCAGACAGCTTGGCAAAGGCCCGCAGTTCGTCTGCCACAGATCTCAATGGCTGGTTGACACGTTCTGGATGGTAATACTTGCACTTATGTCCATATGTGCACTTTTTCCCTTGTTTTGTGGAAAAAAAGCAGATTGAGTCAAAAAGGGTCACACATTCAATTACAGTTTCCTCTGACAGCAGCCTGTAAAGGGAACTCACCATAGGGGCAGGGTTGTTTTTTGTGCTCTGGAACGACAGGCCGCTTGCGGAGAAAGTTTTCGAGACTTGGCCCGTGTCTTCCCAACGGATCATCAGGTGGCATAAACCTGGAAGACATCAAACATTGAAAGCCTTATTCATTTGATGCAAATCTCATTTTGTGGCACATTAACTTGTTTTCTCGAGACTGGTGTCGATCATTTATGATCTGATGAGAAATAAAATCAACCCGAAAGTGTATTTAAATAGGGAAAAAATTAGTCCTGAAGCTGATAGTCATAAAGTGCATTTCACAGTTTGGCTGCTGAACTTATGCAGTCATCGTTTCTCACTTGTCATTGACGAAGGAGTACATCAGTAGTCGCTCCTCTATGAACTTCTTCCATTCCGGCTTCTCATTTTGCAAGTCTCTGTAGTTGTCATTCGACACAATAATTCCATCAGAATCATACGCCAGCTTCACTATGAAGCGATCATCGTAGCACACCACTCTCCGGCCTTGGACTCTTCGTGATGGGGTGAAAACCAGGATCTTCTCCTTCTCCAGTTTGCGTAATATTTCTTGATCTAAGAGAGACAAAACAACTCAGAACTGACAGACCATTTATCGTTTATCCATTCAAAGCAACCTCACATATATCAGGATGTTGCTTTGATGGGGGAGAGCTGCTCGTCAGGGAAACCCTGTGTTATGATGTTATGGTGTTAAGAAATAGGAGCCACGCAGCCTAAGAATAGCACTGGTACCTGTGATGAGGGAGTCGGGTCTTGACTGCTCTTTCCTCCAGGCTGGTACAAACACAGTGATGTCTTTGTGTCCTTTCTCCAGAAACCATTCGACTGCGAGCTGGATACCACGGCAGGAGAACACCTCTTTGTTTCCATGGCTGAGAAACCAAACAATGAAAACATGATGGAGTGCAGGGTTTTCCAAATCATCTGAAGGTAACACCTTTCCAGTGGATGTCTGCAAGTCTCTTACCTCATTGCCACATTGGAGCCATCGATGACAATGGGCCTCAGGTTGTCATAGGTATCAACGGATTCCTCTTCCACCGACACCTCTGGACTCACGGTCTCTTTGACACAGGGGGAGCGAGATACTGGCGTGGAAGTGCTGCTGCCCGACTGGGTTTCCGGCTCCGCTTTGTTGCCAAGCCGCACGAGCTCAGCCAGAACGTCGTTGATAAGTGCCGCAGCCCCCAACTTGTTGAGCACAGTCTCCACCTGCTCTCCAGAGTAGCCCAACTTCAGAGCGAATTCCATCTTGGTCTGATACTCTCGGTCACTGGCGGGCTTGAGCACGGGTGCTGCGCCGGCCTCATCCTCGCGAAGGTCTTGCGCGGTGCTGCTCTGGGAAAAGCTGGGCCGGTCCAAGCACGGCGAGCGACAGAGCTGTCGGTGTGGTTTGGTGACACCCAAGGGCTCCCGTTTCTTACAGCCACTGTTGTTCACCTGGACTCTCTGGTGCTGCTGTTCTTCCGATTCGCTCTCCGAGCTGCTTCCGTCGTCAGACTCGTCAGTGGCATGGTGGGCCTCGCTTGAGTCAATGTTCTCCTCCCTACATGGGCGTTTTTCCATTTTGAGCTTCTCCACCATGGACCATGCTGTCATCACGTTTGTCTTGACACTTCGGATTTCCACCCCATGCTTCTCCTCACTTCCTCACCGCCGCAACCAGGGAATCATAATGTTGAACCTCAACACTGGAGGCTGTTTGTGTAGGGCCAAAGCAACACGTTCTCCTTTTTGTGGAAGCAGGCAAAAAGCAAACTATGTACTCCTGCAAAAAGAAAAGAAAAGAAAAGAATAAGAATCAGAACCTTTATTTTCCTGAAGAAATCCACAGAAATGTGTTAAGCATGCAATTGCAAGAAGAGTTTCAAAAAGTTAAAGCTCAGCTCAAATCTTCATCAGTCATCTTCTCTCTCACACCTCAAAATCTCTTCTTGTGGGAAAGAGTAAGCTCACTCTTCGTGTGAAACGCAGCTATTCATGGAAAACGAAACACATTAGTCACTTCACCAAGAACAACTGACCACATTTTGGTATTTGCACCTCGCAAACTCAAAAACTAAACCAGGTCTTGCCTTTTGTTTTCTTTTCGACTGAATCTGAGTAAGAATAAGTCGCAGACATTAAAAGCTGGCGAAGCACCCAAAGCTGTCGAAAGTTGAAAAAGTTGGAAAACACAGTTGTTTTGGGGCAAAGGTACAAACAATCCTTGAAAAAAGAATACATATTTACTATTGATAAAAACCATGTGAATCTTAGTTGGGACATTCACAGTCAAATTGTATTGAGGGAATAAATGCACACACACCAAACTCAAGCAATGTGAATGTTTTTTTCTGCTTCTGAGCACCATACAGACAGAACACACAAGCGAGTCCCCACCCAGGCCTCCTCTCGCTCTCTCACTGATTTTAAAATTAATCTCAGTCTTCCGGCACAAAATGTGCTAAAGTACTGCAGAACAACCCTCGTCACTGTGAGCGCAAAAGCCATGCTGGTCTCATAAGCAACATTCGAGCCAGACGCAAAAACACACACACACATGGGGTGAGAACACGAGTTAACATAAGCTGAGACAAAGTGTGGGCTGAACAGTGTATCCCTGCGCCTCCAGCCCTCTGACAAGACAATTTGGATTGAACAGAAATCCATAGGGGAAAAAGCAGTTCGATGGTGAGGCAGTGCAGGGCTTCAGGGGAGCCCGCAGTAATAATGCAGCACTCTCAAAAAACCTCCAAGCCTGCATTGTTTTTGTGGATCGTCAAGACTATTCTCACATCAAGTGCGTAAATGAACGGGCACGCTATGCTACTCTTTCAGCCAGTCTTGCAGAGAGTAGGATACAGCCTGCTTGGAGCTTCGAGAGGCACAGCCCATGATGTGCGTTGCCTAGCAACACAGCCTTGTCATCAGCTAACTCCTTTTTACCAGTCACGACTAACACAAACACGGCTCATCATCTCCCCTCATGCAGCTAGTAAATGCAGAACACTTAAAGCTACGCTACAACTCTACACCTTAACTCCTGAGCTACTATTTCTGTTTTTTTACTATTCAAACATCTGCTAATGCTGACCAATAAACAGCAAAGAAGCCAATGAGTGATTCTTAGTGCAAGCATCTTTACATTCAAAGGGTTGACTAAAGCCTTTCTTGGCAGTCAGCATTAGCTCAGCTCACAGCACTACATCTCCAGCAACACCCTTGTGGGTATTGAACCATAAAGGAGACGATTAAGGTCTGTGGCACCTTTCGATGGCACTGTTTTGCGTAGGCTTACAGCACCAGTGGTGAACTAGGAAGACGGGGATGACAAAAACAAACTCCTGGGTTGAATACTTAAGCAAAAAGCTGTACTGAGGAGGGGTGATGTTGCAGCCCTATTGTGAAGCTTGGAGGATTACTGACAGACACAGTACAAAAGCTCCCACAACCCACTGCCATTTAAGACATTTTGTGACCACATCAATACGCGTTTAAAAGGAGCAGAGTTCTTTCAGTCCTCTCTCCCTTCCACCTCCAGATTCGCAGGCTCAGTCTCAGCAAGGCCTCCGGACTACCTCGGCACACGCACAGGCTCGTGTCGCTCCGTTTCATAGCAACAAGTGAAACAGGCCCATGAAGCCGTTTTTTACATTGCTGACCCAACGTAATATCCAACCCAGCATGGAGCGGGGATAAATCACAGCTTAGTCCGTTATCGTTCCCTGCTATTGCTCGGATGGTTTTATTTCATGAAATCAAAACTGAGATATGACAATCTGTACGAGTGTTTGTGGATCGATCCTTTTCTATGTTACAGTGTTCATTTCCCTCATTATTCAACAGTTTTGCTGAGTGGGAAAACAATCAGCACCGACTTGTTTGAGTGCTCAGCACAGAGGCAGTTCTGATTTACAGTCAGCAGGCTCCAGTACCACTTTGCACAAAGTTAATCACTTCAAAACTACCTGAAAAGGATGCTCTTAAACGATGGCTTGACCAGTGAGTTTTGAACCACCAAGACATAACACCACCCCAAAAACTTTTTGGTGTGCAAACCACAACAACACAACAAGGCAAGACTATGAATGACTGTATTGGAAATAGGTTAAAAGCACACATTCTAGTCCAAAAGTGTGTACTCATCGTAAACCTGTAATAATCTGTCATCTGAGGAAACACAAAATGTTATTTTTGTCTTGACACTCATCAGATGATGGGACTCTGCTCTCATCATGTGACTCACTGGACCAGAGACATCTCTGCTCAAACAAGAGGAAGACAGAGTGCTGGCAAATGGGCATGGTAATTTACTTTCAGAAGGATTTATACACTGACAACCTAAAACTGTTGTCAACTACATGATCATGTACTTTGCAAGTCAAAACAGTGGTGGTACTGAAAAGGGCTGAAGGTATTTACATTGCACGTTGATGGCTCACTTTGCAGATCAAACTCCTTCAGCAGCATGTCTAACTCTAGACTTTTCTTGGATTTTCAAACTGCTGTCAAAGCAGATGTCCTGCAAACACACGATAGAGACTTCCTGAGTGAATCAGTCATGTTCAAATAGGAAGTTAGGTTTCACTTTACAGCCTTTTCATGCTTTTGTTAAAGAAACAAATTCAGCCAAAAGTCAAGTTATGATGTGAAGTTTCAACAAACAGCTAGCAGCAAATAGATGCATCACAACACACACACATTTTCTTTATCAACAAAAAACAATGCTGCATCTATTCAATTCCTCTTCATGAGTAAACACAAATGAACACAGAGGAAGGAAATATCGAACTTCCTCTTTGCTCTCTGCAAACAAAACCACAAAAGAAGAGGTTACCAACTTCCCTCTACTGACACAAACTCTTGTGGACAGGACAGCCCCTTCAGGTAAATATGATCAATCTACTATAGCAATTGATTGAGTATACCTGGAAGTGGAGAGGTTATAAAGTACAGTAAACCAAAAATATATATTTTGTCTGAAAGACACTGACACTAGACAAGACAAAAAGTATAGAAAGAAATGTGCTCACTGAATTAATGCGTTATTTTACAGGCAGCAAACCAGCTGTGCAAACAACCCACCATAAATTAAAATAATAATGACAACAAAATCGACCCTCCAGAGCTGTTGAATCAACTTTGGTGGTCTGTGATAATCCCGTATCCATCCAGCTAACAAGTTGACACGTCAATATAATCAAAAACTGAAGTGCATGATATCTTTAGCTACAGCATCCTGAGTTGAGAGGGATGAAACGGAGGAAAGGTTAAACAATGTGACAGCACGAGACATCCCATGCTAACAGTGCACTTCGTCGAATAGAGTTAGAACATGAGCATTGCGCACGATGTCATCTTTAAGTGTCATTTTGATTAAAGATAATTGCTTTGACACCCTTAGGCCCCGAGTTGCGCTTAGCATACGCTAGCAAGCTGCTCTAACAATACTTAACCAACTGAACAGTCAACATTTTAGCTACATATACTAGACGGCCTGCTTCGGGTTGAATTGTCAGTTAATGCCTTGGGAGCAAATGGGTAATGTTCATCAAAAGCTTACCGCTAACCAGCAGTCTTGTCAGCCATCCCCAGTCTCTCTCTCTCTCTCTCTCTGGTTAACGGTTCCCAAGCTAGGAAGCGCTAGTTAGCAATGATAGCACAAGTCGGAGGTAGGTCTCTCACAGGCTAACTTCAACGCTTGGCTGCTAACGCTGGCTAGCCTCTGTGGTTGAGCGTGTGCTAACATTTTTGCCGGAATACTACATCAACTTATGATAAAGTTAACCGTGACTGGCTGTTTCGGATGTCGCTGAAACAAGAGCAGCGCATCACGACTCTACGCATCCAGTGCACGTAAATCGCTGCCATGGTTGACTTCAAACACTGCTCATCTCACCTTGTTGCTGTCATCCTCCTCGCCTGTAACAGTTATGTTTTGCTGCCATTGGCGCTGTCGCAGTTTGGTCGGGGTTGCCAGATAACGCGACTGAAACAAGTAACCTCAGCAGGGTGAAGACATTCGGCGATCAAAACATGCGCTTAGATTTAACTTCTGCCTGACTTGAATTCACCAGACATTTTATCAGTTAATTTTGGATGCTTTTTTGTCGCTGTTTGGCTAGTTTAAGGAAGGGAAGGACCTGTGTGAATGTTGCTCATTAAAATACTTTAAAGTGTGTTTTCAAAAGTACCAGGTTTGTTTTATGTGTATGAATTGAGCACTGTATTTTATATATCTCTACTTTAAAATTACCCTCATCATGTACTCAAGCTGCGACAAAATCTAATAAACATTTTTTAATACAGTATGTTGCAGTATCCAGTACATAACCACTTCTCACCTTAAAAAAACATGATCTTACAAAACAAGGCCCACAACTCTATAAAAAATTGTGTTTTTAGGTTAAATGTGCAAGAAATGAGGGACAGACAGGGCTGTAGTGGTTAGTATGGCCACCTCACGGCATAAAAGTATTCACAAAGTGTGCACATCTGATTATTTGTCTCTCTGTATTTGTCTTGTGATGGACTGGTGACCTGTCCAGGGTGCCCTCGTCCAGTTTGATCCGTTGCACTTTGTTTAAAAAAAAGTGGCGTAGAAGCAGAGTGCATAAATGCATCTCTATGTGTTCATGACATGTCTTTGTGTTGATCAACTACAGAATGAACGGGGAAAAAAGACTGAACCATTAAAACAATCTACCTCAGTTTCTGGGCTACATTTGAATTCTTTTAGAATACTTACAAGTTGCAATCAATCCGCATATGTAGACACAGTACCAGACTTAATACTATAGAGTCCCAATGTTCAGACCAGGTGCAAAAAAAGGACAAAACAAGAAAATGGTGGCTTGCCATGTTTATTTTTTGTGTAAGGCTGTGTTCTACATTGACAAAACAGTAAATTTCCAGGATGCCCTCAATGTAACATGAAAGTAACAAATAAAAAATAAAACACAGACAGAATTGACATTTTTTGCTAAAACCAGTCAGAACACATTACAGTGTACAAATAGCTGAAGAATATAAATACAAATTCATTTGATTCTTGCTCATTATGCTATAAAAAACTACATCATTTGACTGCTGAAATTGAACAAACATATTCACAAGATGATACAAGAAAATACAGATTTGTTTTTTTGCCATTGTTTCTCTCAAAAATCCAACTAAAATCATCTTCCATCACTTTTGAAGCTGTCAATAATGCATTTATGGAGTAGGTCTTTTCACCGAGTTTTGTCGTTTACAATTGAGCACAAAGCAATTTTACAAAAACAAATCGACCGGCTGGTTCAACCAGAACCGAATACAGTAAATCTGACATTGCTTTGTACGATGAAGACTTTCCTTCAACTATGCTTTCCGTTTCTCTTTCTAGATAATTCAAAAGTTTTTAACTTTACCGTTTTTCTTCCTCAGTGATAACATTTGTTCAAGACATTACAATTAGGGAGAGTATATTGGAAAAAAATGGTAGCTGAAGTTCAGATTTTTTTTTAAAGGCGAAGACAAGTAAACAGTAGCAGCTCAATGCATTTCAAAAATAGCTCATAAAACTAACATTTTTTTGAGAGCAATTGAGAGTTCACAAATTAAAAGTCTCCATTCTGTTTTGTTGAACTTGAAATTGAGCAAAAGCACTTAAAAAAATCTAAAAATTGGCCTCACTAGAGCAATGAAAAGCTGTAAACACAAACATAGGCCAACATTTAAAGCATCACCATTCACGTATGGAGGCAAAGAGCAAAGTAAGCAAAACTCAGTCAGCCTGGATTGGCTGTACAATGGAAACCAGGCGAGTGAATACCAGCTGAACAAAGCGTGGCATTCGCTGTCGAGACCTGGATACCGAGGCTACACGTGGGCAAACATTCTAGAAAAACTCACCAGCTTCATGAGATGAATGTGCGAGCACCTTTAATGAAAATGTAACAACTACCCCCCTAAATGCCGACAAAAGACTGTCGTGTATGTAGCTTGTGTGGAGCGGGCGATGGTGAAGAACGAGTACAACTAAACTCCCGAGCGCTGTCAGCGACTCCACTATTCAGGATAATTTCAAAACCACTTTCTATCACAGTGTACAACAAAAGCTTTCAAATCATTCGGTTGTGCAAGAGAAAAAAAAACCTAAACAAACGGAGCAACAGTACGTTTCTTTGAATGAACACTGGCACAAACGTGTGTGTGCGCGATTGAGAAAGTTTTCAATTAAAGGTGGCCTTCTGGAGACCGTTGCGGGCTGCGTCCCTGGCTGGTCTGGCCTCACTCGCGTCCTCTTTGAACCCACCTGTGCCTAAAGGACTCCCAGCATGGGACGGACCCTCGCGACTGCACACCAGTCTGCCTTTGCCGCATTGATTATGGGCCTGCAAATTTCTAGAAGCTCTACAGAAGACGTTGCCGTCAGTTGTGTCCTCTTTCCCTCCGGGATAAACAAAGGTGCTATGAGACAAGGAAGAGTCTGGCTGCAAAGGAGGGTGACTCTGTCTGTTGTTCAGCTCTGCATTCTCCCTGCCTGACACATTAGAGCAGTGACGTTGAGATTTACTATGAAGGAAGTCGCTGCTGGCAGAGCCGGAAAATATTTTCTGTTTGACTTGTGTCTGACTGAGACTGTGAACATTTTCTGTCAGTTCTCCCTCAGTCAGAGGGAGACTCAAAGCCATCTCTGACCTTGTTTGCCACGATAAGGCCGTGACGCCGTCCCTAGCCTCCGACATGACTACATTCTTTATATAATATGGCGAGGAATCTCTCTCAGAGTCTTTTTCAGCCTGAGGAGGAGAGACGATAGCAGCTCTGTTCTCCCTGTACGCGCCAGGCACCTTGGAATCGAGGCTCTCCGTGTCCAAAGACCTGCTTCTCCGGTCCAGGGACAGCGGATTCGGCATGGACTGACCCACTCGCGTGAGGCCGAGGTGCCGTGGGAGACTAGCAACCGCCCATGTGTTTCCCATCAGGTTCTGTTCATACAGATCTAACATTTGATAGTCGCAGTCGGCAAATGCATCTTTTTGCAGGTAGCTTTCTTCATATTCCTGATAGGGCGATGAGATGTCTTCCTCGAGTTCCATGTGAAGCTGCTCGTCATATTCACCCTCGTTGTGCATGTCCACAACATCAAACGTGACTATAGCAGGTAAGGCCTCCATGTTCGGAGTGATGGCGGAGTTCGTCTCCGAGCCTTCGTCATTGTTGTGCAAGTTCCCCAGCAGCTCGGTGTTTTTTGTGTAGTCTACCAGGGCTTGGGAGAAGCACACCGCATGCCCGTCGTCCACCTCGTTACTACAATCTTCAGGCTGAGCGTTGATGTTCCTGTAGGGCAAAGCCACCGGCTTGTTTTCTTCAAGGTGCTCCTCTTTGGGTTCGCAGAAGGTTTCGAAGTCTGGGTCCGACGTGCTGCCAAACGACAGGCTGCTGTGCCTTTTCTCACACTCTGTGCTCGGCGGGTTCGCTCTCTTATCGGTCGAACTCAGCGCGTTTCCTTTCTCTTCGAAGGCGTCCCGCTTTGCGTCTTTCATGTTGCCTGACGCTTGTGGTTTTGGGGTCAAATCACAGTTTCTATGCACACCAACCATGTTCTGTGTGAGCTCTGGGGATTTACTGCGCGAGCTCGTCATCTCCAGAAAATCATGGACTTGATACAGTTCGGCACTAATCTGCAATTGATTCATTTCTGGTACGAAGGCAGAATCTGTCACGTCAACCGCTTCGCCGAGATAGCCACACTGGTTGGAAGTCGGCAGTTTGGATTTGTTTTCATAGTGTGGGCTGATGAGACTCTCATCAGGTGCAAATAGCTCATAAAGCGCATCGCCGCTGTAGCTGTCTCTGGGCAGTCTGTCCGTCCTCAACCTCTCCGCCTTCTCTTGTCCTTCCTCCGGTCCCGGCGTGGTGGAATCGTAGTAGCCCTCATCGCTGTTCGGAACCGACTCCTGATGCTCGCTTTGAGGAGTCGCGACGTCAGCGATTGAAGACGTGTCCAGAGCACCGGCGGCCTGCTGAGCGCTGCTGCTGTTCAGCAGGTCCATATTATGGGAGCTGGTCAGCTCGGTGGTCATGTCTGTGTGATCTTGATTGCAAGCGTAGCACACCTCCTCCGACGCCGTGTTTTCCCAGAAATCCTGAAGACACGTCTCGTCCAAATCTTCCGGCGAAGCCATTTCCTCTCCGCCGCCCTGATACGTGAGATAGCAGGAGGCCCTCTTGCCACCGTTCCTGCTCCTCTCCCCCGACACGGTGCTCTCCGTGACACTGTCGTCCTCCTGGTCTGCGATGATGTCCCCGCAGCCAGTGAGCGAGTCGAAGCTCTTCAAAGACGCCACGTCTCCAAAAATCAGGTTCAGCTGATCGGAAGAGCCGGCGGGCGTCTCAGCCTTCAGTGCCGGCTCAGACGTCGTCAGACAAGGCTCGCTGTGAACTCTCGAGTTCTCCTCTATATCTGAAGAAACTACGGCCACTAAATCCACCTCCCGCAGTTGGGCGTCCCCTTCTTGACCTTCAAGCTGAGACTTTGGACATTCTTCCTCCAAACCTCCCTCCAGAGCCACAGCGTCTGCATCACTACATTCAGGGCCGATGGAAATATCACAAATAACATCTGCAAAATCAGGCACATCGGGTTCCAATCCCAGGCACTCTGTGACATACTGCGTGGTGTTGTCCTGGACAACAGGCACCTCTTTCTTGCAGCGAGGAGAGGACATCGCAATCATCTCCGCCTTGTCCAAGCCGCCATTTCTATGGTTTCTGTGATGCTTGAAACTGTGAAAGAGACTCATCAGGCCCTTCCTCTGCCGGCCCAGAGTCAGCGACTTCTGCTCAGCACACGGGTGACTACATTCATTGCGACAGCCGCCATGGAGCTCTCCAGCAGCCTCCCTTTGGCTGTGGTACTCGAAGTCTCCAGCTGAAGCGCAGCCGCATCTGAGATTGTCATCGTGGCTGACCTTGCTCAGCCCGTCATGCGTTTTGCTCTTGCTGATTCCTTTCTTGGACGACCACCTGCTCTGGTTTTTCCCCCGCCCGCTGAAGAAACTGGGCAAAATACAGATACTTTTACGAACACCAAAGAAGGTCAGAGCAGTCCTCCTGAACTTTCCAGATTTTTGAGATTTCACCGTAGCGTTGATCATGTCTGGATGGAGCTCTTCCACAATGTCCTCGGGGCCCCGTCGCGTCAGCGGCTCGGTGACTGGCGGGGAGTCGCTGAGGTCACTTGGCAGCTCGTCGACCTTGCGAGAAGCCATTGCTACCACGTTCAGAGGAGCAAGAGTCGGACAGGAGACATAGCTGGAGTTAGAAGGTCAGCTCCATCGGTGGGCAGCGGCACACCTCTCCATCTGATATGAACCCCTTTGTTGAGAAAATAGAGACCACAGTCAATGTTTTTCCTCATTAACTGATGATAATAAACATCCCAAAGCGTGGTTTACTTCATTTATGATAGGAACAGCGATCAGAAAGTCAAAAAATTCTTTTGCATCGCAGAAATTTCCCAAACAACAATCCTTGCTTTGATGATTACAGCTAACGCACACTGTTGGTTTCTTTCAACCAGGGAAATAAACACAAAACACCTTCTACAAGGAAATCCTGTTTTGGGATTGTTTTAATGTTTGCTTAGCCAATTGAAAACCTAAAGTTAGGTGAAACTATGCAGCGTTTTCACTTTATCACCAGTTCTGTATTCGTGTGATAGACTGGAAGTAAGTGCAATAGAGATCGAACCTTGTGCATGTGTGACCTTATATCGATGGAAAATGAGACATGATGCACAACACACACCGCAGAGACGACCCATCTCCATGCAAAGCCAAGTACAACTTTAGCACAGTAACGTGAACCAAGAGGAGCCGTGAAGTAAACAAACTCACCACCTGGAGCTAAACAGTCTCCCCTCAGCTCGGTGCCGCCGCCGCTGGTTTCCCCGTCCAGGATTCGGGCTCAGCTGTCAGTGCATGGCGCCTTGGTGCCACCGACTTGGCCTTTAACTTTGGGCATCGGCTACCAGCAGCCGGCCTGTGGTCGTCTGTGGCCCCGGAGCAGCTTTACCCGGGCAGGGTCTCATCTGTGCCCGGCTGCGGTTAGCTAGCAAAGGCGCGTGCGAGCTGCGGCGAGTCCCCGTGCAGAGTTGCACCCCGAGGAAGCTCTGATAGCGGCTCGTAGCGTCAAACCACAACACAGCAGAAAGAAAAAAAAACGACAGGGAAGGGGTCACTGTGTCCGGGCTTAGCCACGCATGTCCAGCAATCTGACGGAGCGCACACGACCACGAAGAAACACTGAAACGCCGGAAGGATGACTTCCTCTCCCGACTTCTTAGGTAATTTTTTCCCAAATCTGCCTTTCTGACTCCTTGGCGCATGTTAGTGACGCAACACGCACGGTGACGACTGAGCGCATTTAAAACGCCCTACTAACAAAAGACACATGAACAAAATTCTCTTTCCTCTATGTATGCTTTTTTGTTCGAAAATACGAGTCGGGAAGTTACCTTTTATTGTTGTTGTTATGAATAGGAATATTTGTATTATTATTTTTACAGTAACAATATTTATGGTGATACTTTGCAGTCAAGTATTTGTGATAAACTGACATTGAAATGGAAGTGATGATCAAGAATAGTCACAACAATAAAATTGTCATTTTTGAGAAAACGCTCTCTGAAAGAATTTAGGAGAAAAACGTTCATTGAAAAAAAACTTTATTCGTCTTTTTATATACAAGTTTTTGTTTTTTACCATGAAACAATGAGATGCCCTTTAAAAAAAAGTCAAATCATTCGCTACGGAAAATCCACTGTGAACAGTGCATGATCAGGCAGTGTATGTACATTTCAGCTCCACAGAGAGTTAACTTAGATTCAACAGTGCAATTGTGTGTTTCCTCAATGCAGTGAGCATATCATTGCTTGAAAGTGGTTTATTTATTGTCCTGCTTTTTTTTTCAAAGTGCTTTTTTGGTCCCTCTATTTGCATCCTCCTTGCTGGTTTGTCTTCATCAGTTCAAATACTCCTGACATGTTGCTCATCATATGAACCGAGTTTATGTTTTGGACTGCCGCACGTCCGTCCACTCCATTCGGGTGTTTTGAAGTGCCTGAGTCTTCTTCTCATCCACCTGCACATAGTCCACTTTGTGCTCGTCAGACAGAAGAGGCTTCTGCTGGACAAAGACAGGGACCAAGAGACAATGATGAGGGAGATTCAAACAGTAAAAGCAATTCAAGTGATCGATATGCCCAGTTTTTATACGCCAATTCAGGAATGATACTTGAGATGCTGCGTTTCTCATTGCAACATGTCGTTGCCCTGTTTTTTCATTTTGTGGAACTCGATCCTGATTGTTGGTCTCTATCTAACAATGATGTACCTTCTGCACGGGTGAAGGCGACGCAGAATTAAAATCCAGTGACAAATAATCGAGGTTTGAGCTTTTCATCCAGGGCTGAGCGACTCCGTCCAGGGTGAGTCCCAGCTGGTACCTCGATTCCTGTGGGGGACCAAATGAGTGTATAAGAATGACTTTCTGCCCAAAAGTTGTTACTCTAAAAAAACAAAAAACATCAGTGCTTTTAAATAAAAACTACGTGTTTGAGCCAAAATGCAACTCCACGAGAGTCTCAGTTGTATTCGATTGAAAAGCCAGGATCTGGTCATGTTGAGCACTTTGTGCGTGCAGACACAATGCATGACCGAAATAGTTTTGCAAAGCTTTGTTCCAGAAAAAAAAAGAGAATTAGAAAAATTGCACAATTTCCAGAGAGAAAAAAAACACATCACACAGTCTCAAATGTGCAATTACTGGTAACTGTGAAGAATGCTTCAGAGTTACAGTCAATTCCCACACTCTCATTATGAGCTATGAGATTTGTGAGCAGGTTTCGTTTCCCAAATATTCCCGTTTAACAGTTTTTGGACCAACAGTTGCAAAGCGTCAATTTTTGTCAGCGTGTGAGCTGCACAACAGCGTGATGGCAAAAGATGGTTTGGTTTCGGGAGTTACCATGAATTGATCATTTGCTGTATTTTTAATGATAAATGCACACATGTTTCAGTCTTAACCTGCAGTAAATCTATGGCCTGAAAAAGTGAGTCCCTTTATAGAAATGTTACCATAGTGGAGCAGTTTGTGACATCATCTCTGGCGCCATCACCGTTCTCGGTCCTTCTTTCCAAAGGTAAACAATTCGCAGAAAAGCTGCAGTTTCATGTAGAAAAAAAACCACACAAAAAACCCCAAACATGTTGAAATCAGATCAAACTGCAGCCTGTAACAGGAATAGACTAGCTTCTACGGAAATCGGAGTAAGTTGATTCTATCTCAAGCTAAAGGTCTAATCTGTCATTTTCTGACATGAATGTAAACAAAGATAGGAATCCAAATGTCAAAAATGTCAACTGAGGGTCAAATTGTCCACATGAAAAAAACAACTCTCATTTTAAACTTGAGTGACGAAAAACATTCGAAAGCTCCAAAGATATCAGGGAGTGTTCACTTCTCACCATGAGTCGGTCATCGCCCTGCTCAGAGGAAGATGAGTGGGACACTCTGTGATTGTGGAAAGGCCCGTGAGGTCCAGCGGGGGAGGTCGAGCTGTGAACCAGATAAAGGACAAAGTTACCGAACGGCCTCTGACATTTGGCAAGAGTGACCCTGCGAATGTCAAAAGGATGACGTCACAGGTCACGCCCCCCCCCCCCCCCCCGATATCACGGCCCATCCCCCCCACGGCACGACTCTCACCTCTCCTGAGACGAGGCTTCAGGTGCCGGTGGATCGGCGGCGGCTCGAGATCAGCCTGACAGATCAGTGTGCTGAGAGACGGGGGGGACTCGGCGGGGCCGTTTGGGGCGAGGGCGCTGACCGTCCTGGGGCTCATGGGGATGTAGCCGTCGCATTCAACAGTTGGGACGGCAGGTGGAGGGGAAGCCATGAGGACGTATGACTCATCTCTGTAGCTCTGAACTTGTGTGGTATTTAAACAGGGCTGAAGAGACCACAGTGAGAAACAGGATCAGACAGAGGCCCTCCTTCGTAGCACGAGGAGAACATTTGCCAGGGCGACGGTGTGGACACTCGTGGGTTTGTGCGGCATTCTCCACATCATTTTGACCTTACGTGTCAATTGAGAGTTAAATAATCACCGCTGGGGGGCGCTAAAGTCACAGCTTCGGAATAACGATTCGTCATGTTGCCAAATACATGACAGGGGTGCTAATCTTCCAATCACATTCGAAGGGAGACACTACAAAAATATCAAACAATGGTATATTTAAAAATGAGAAAACGTTGCTGTCTTTTTCCCGTGACATTCTTACCAAATTAATACTTTGCCTCCTGTTCTTCATCAATCTGTTGTTGGCATCCCCTAAGAAGATGAAAAAAAAAGGACATTAGAGCATCAGAAGCAGAGTCGTCACTCCACGTGCGTGCAGAGGCCGTGCTTTTACATCGGAGCTTTACCTATTCGGAAATGATCCAGGCTGGACAGCGAGGTCCTCCGTGGGAACAGCGAGGTGCTGCTGGCGAAATGCCGCACGGTCATCGCCCTCGCCCTGTGACCCGCTTCGTCGCCCAGCTGCTCCGGCAGGTGATTGGGCTTGGGCGGCAGCGGAGGGGGCGTTTGACCGTCGCCCGTCACCTCGAACGACGGCGACGAGTACAGCTTGTCGAACTGGAAGACACTTGTGGCGCAGTGGCGGAGGGGAGAGGAGGAGGAGGACGGCAGGGCGACGGAGATGCACGGCGCGCTGAAGGGCGGGTGGGCCAGGCGTGCGTGCGGGAACAGGGAGGGGCTGGGACTCGCGTGGGAAACGGAGGACGAGGACGAGTCCACGCAGGCGTCCCTGACCGCGTCGTCTGATGACCTCTGCTCCAGCGAGAGCTCCGAGTTGGAGAAGCTGTCGTGTCTAGCGAGGAGAAGGCAAACGCTCAACATTTACCGGCTGCTGCCGCAGCCCCCCCCCCCCCCCCAACGTCTGCCTGTGGTTTTGACAGAGCTCACCTGATGGCGCTCACGCTCCCCGTCTCACACTGTGAGAGGAAGAGGTAGTCCAGGGGGTGGCTGGAGTCAGCTTGGCTGGCCACAGACACCCGGTCAGAGCTGTCAGGTGACAGCTGGAGGGAGGTGGGAGTGTGGGGGAAGCCATCCTCTGAGCTCTCCGCTGCGAGAGAAACACACACGCCCACCATGTCAGCTTTCAGATCTTTACAACCGCTAAGAAAAAGCGTGTGCCATTAAACCCCCCCCAAACAAACAAACGAGCATGTTGGCTCCTTCCTGCCCACACTCACTTTGCATACGCTGTAAATAGAACGGGCGTCATTTGAAAAGAGGAGTGATTGTGCCTTGCAGGAGACACATGTGGGCCCCGCTCTCTCTTTTGTTTTTACAGTCTCGCTCTCTTCTCGTCAGGTTGGCCCTCGCTCAGAAATTTGTCTCATTCCATTTCACTCAAGGCCGCTCCGTCAAGGCCGTCCTGCAGGGATGCCAGTTCAACTGAAGGAAATTCAAAAAGTCTTTGTGCGTTCCCTTAAAACTTTTTGCCGCCCTTAATAGACGTTTTTGTTTACTCAAAGGCACAAAGAAATCCCTTATATTCCTTCGGGAAAGTTGGTTGAGGAGCCGTCTGACAGACCTCTCTGGGATTTGGGCAGAATCGTCTGTCCTCCAGTGTCCAAAATCCTCCACAAGTCCATGTGTAAACTGAAAGTGTGTGGCACGCAACTGGACGCCGCTAAGATAGGACAGAGTAGAGACGGGATCTCTGTCTCACTCGCTGCCACACTCGCTGTGCAGCATATCAGTGGTTTGGTGCCGTTGCTCTATCTGCTCAAAGCAGACGACGCTACGCTAACAGTCGGATCGCCCGCAGAACGTCCCCGTCGCACCGTCAGCCATCGCAGCATCACCTCAGCAGTAAACTGAACACTGAGAGAAGGACGTGATGACAGAAACATGGATTGAAATGTGTTCTCAGATTATTTGAGTCAATTGGTAAATATGTTGGGTTTTTTCAGGTACCTAAAAACTTTGTAGATGACACAAAGTGAATTTGTTTTGAGAAATCCAAATTTAAGTGTTTAGTGTATTTAGCTTTTGGTAGGTTTTTTTTTTTTTATTGAATTAATCCATCAATAAATTGATATTATCTGGATGAATTATTTCTTTACGACTCCTGGTAGTCTATCGATTAGAGTTTGGCTCCTGATTTTATTGGGTTGCTGCCCATTCAAATCCCTTTAATCACTGAATAAAGTATTTCCCTATCTATTCAAGTAAATGACAGAAAAGAATGAAGATTCAGCACCTCTATTACTTCAAATGTGAGTTAAACTGTGTGTTTTTTGGAGTAATCTGCTGCTATCGGCTCTCCAAGAAAAGCAGCATCAGGCTGTAATTAAGATGTGGAACATCTTTAAATGCTGAAACCGTCTTTCAAACACACACAACTCTCAGGCTTCTGATAAAAGTAAGGTCACGTTTTGTCTTCCGGCGAGCCAGTCATCAGAAAGAGTCGTAGTCTCAATATTTTTGTAAGTGTCTGATGTTGACATTCCTGGGACTAGTTTCACTTTGTTGTGTTGTTGCAGTTGCCTTTGAAATAAAAAAGGCAGCCCAGTGTGAATTTGCGTCGGATGGCTTTCAGCCACACTGCACAGCACTGTGTGGGTTCGGCCTCGAGTTCAAGAGAAATTCAAGCGGAGGACATGGAGCGACCGCAGTTCAGCAAACTGTTTTCTGATCGTTGACTGTCACCAATGTGGATAACAAACTCCCATCATTAAACATTTCAGGTGTCCACAAGTCACACAGAGGTATCAGCTACTTACAGCAAATTGCATTTACCGGCAGCATCACTTTGATAAGCCGTATGTCTGACACAACTGATTGGTCATTTAGATCAGTTTGGGTTTCACGGATCATTCAGACTGAATGAAGCCCCTCCGAATGGAAATGTAGAGTGAAACCGACCAGAAGATGCAGTGTCCGTTTCTTAAAATCAGATTTTGGGGATTTCAACAAGGTGTCAAACTTTTGCCAGAAACTCCCAAAGTGTTTGTGTTGATCCCATGAAGTGCAGTCATGTGGGTTCAGTTAAACAATACAAGCATGTTTAATAAACTTGATGACGAGAGCTCATTTCAATTAGTCATCTGAATTTGGCCTCGTTTGTGGCGCTTTCGCTGCAAACTGTGACATGAAAGCCCCGACCTGTTTGCTGTGACCTCATGAGGCCTGTTTCTCAGTTGGCCACATCCTGTGCAGGGAGCAGAAACATCAGATAGTTTTGTGCCAACAAAATGAATCTACAGTTATCGAGGGGCAGAGAGCTCTTTTGGAGGGGGGGGGGGCATCCCCTGACCTGTGGTCACTGGGGTAAACAGCTCTGGCCTGAGGCCCCTTCATCTCAGTTGTGAATTGTCAAATAAGTGCAGCTTTAACCCTTTACTTGAACCCTTCACTTAATTCACTGGATTTGTTTTGTTTTTGAAAAGATAAAATGAAAAAAAAAAACCCCAAATAAACAGGTTTGACAGGATCACTAGGTGTCAACCAAGTTTGACCAAAACTTCGGAGAAATTCACTTGCTCCATCGAATGGTAGGGCGGGACGTTAAAGGCTTAAAAAAGAACCGCTGTCCACCAGATGTGCGTGTACCTGCGTCCTCCAGGCTCCCAAACTGGCAGATCTGACTGATGCTGCTGATCCAGCTGTTCATCTCCTCCTCCGTTTTGGCCACGAGGTAAAAGATGCGCGACGACGTCTTCACCACGAAGAGGTGCTTCCCGTGGAAGTCCCGCTTTATGCGCAGTTGCCCGTCCAGCATCTCCACCTCGCACTCCTTCAGGTCGATGGTGCGGATCGGCTTCTTGGAGCTCTTGCTCTGGTAGTATTCCAGCACGTCAGGGTTGCCGCTCATGCGGCCTCGCCGCAGCACGAACCAGCGTTTCCTCCATGCCTGCGGGGGGGACGAGGACGAGCGGTTAGCTGAAGGCCAGCGTGGCATCGCTGCCTGAGCAGGGCTGAGGACCTCTTGGAGATCCCAGTGAAGCCAAACACTGATAGAAACACGCTCTTTTAGACAACCTGAGGCCTCCAAAACAAAAGCACTGGGCGTCATTTTCTAGGTCTGCTCTGCTCTCTTATTTTTTTTACATTTTTCAATTTTTTTATTCAACAATTACCCCCCGCGACTACTTTATTAGTCACGATGACCATCGAGTCATGAGAATCTGCATACATCGCCTGCGCACAACAGCTAACTTTGCAACTTCATACGGATTTCTGTTTCTTTTTTTTTTGGCCCTGTTTTGGTCAGTAAGCGGAACATCAGCTCCAATTTCCCAGAAGTGTAGAGAAGAGGAAGTTGACTGTATTTAGCAGAAAGCATCGAACACAACGAAAGAGATATTTATACAGTGCCTGGTCTTCTTCTCCTTCTTCTTGCTTTTGGCTGAAAACTTGCCGAGACCTTGCAGACAGGTAATTATAGCTGCATGTGTCTCCTTCTTAGGAGGTCACGCCTCGGGCCCTGATAGCGAAACGGAACGCCATCTCAAACGTGGTCGTGTCAACGCCACGAACAAAAATAGAAGGTGATTTGAAGAAAATATTATGGTTGATGAAAGTGGGTGAGATGATGTTATCTCTGTATGTGTGTGTGTGTGTGTGTGTGTGTGTGTGTGTGTGTGTGTGTGTGTGTGTGTGTGTGTGTGTGTGTGT
>JASSRZ010000006.1:6330977-6351858 GCA_032164315.1 Malacoctenus gilli | reverse complement strand
ACTGCAAGTGCTCAATTAAATAAACAGTAGGGGGCAGCAGCAGTGCAGGCTGGCCATCATCAGCCGCAGAAAAGTGTAGAACAAGAACGACATCTACCAGAGAGCATTAAAAAAAGAGAGTTAAACAGCTTTCACTCTCGGTAACAACTTGGAAAACAGAAGTGACGAAGTTAAGGCATTTTATATTTTAATATTTTTATAGATTTATTTGATATAGTCAAATATATATTTCTAAGCAAAATTAATGACAAAAGTGGGGCAACTTTGAAGTTCTTTATGCCGGTGCGACCAAAACCAGGGGTGGCGCCATCTTTCTTCGTGATCCCGTAGAGGCACACTGAGTTTGCTTTCCGCCTGCGTCACTCTTTACTCTCGAAAGAGTCTCTGCTGTTACCCATAACTCCTCTGAAACGTGTGACCTGTCTCTGGCCTTGGCGTGTTCAGCGGTGCTGCTAGTTGTCACTGCTCGCTGGCTGCAGGAGTCCATTAACGGTAACTCGCTGGAGTTTCTGCCCGACGGATCGGCCGGTAACCTGGGAGCCGTCAGTCGTCAAGCTGAGCCACGATGCTGAAATGTAGGACAGTATGGAAGAAGCTTGCACCTCTTGCTAGAAACTCCTCCACAGTGTGCCGGCAGAATGTGAGAAGAACAGGTAGGAAACTAGTTACACTAACTTGGCTGCCTGTCAGCTGGCCTCGGTCCAAATAGACGTTGCTACTAGCACGGTATTACACAACATTAAATCATTAAACCAAACTGGCCGCAGTCCGGTTCGCACAGGCTCCACAAAGCACCCCGACCTTCATGTGGTTGTTTCACAGCTAACTGAGCTAATTAGCAGACAACATAAAGTGCCCAGGTGACATTTTGACAACCAGCTAAATTAAACTCTAGTGCTTTTCACCAGTTGTTGCTGCTGCTATTTAAAACCTGGCAGAAAAGCAACGCTGTTGAATAACGCGGGGTTCTGTCATGTTCGGGCTCAGTGCTGGTTGGCAGTCGCCCCCCCCTGCTTTTTGGATCGGGGGGGCTTCTAATTCCCTCATGACTCAGAGAGGATAAACAGTGTTACCGGAGGGTCCTGCTGCACAGGATTAACACACGAATGTGCAATCGTGACTCCACGTAATTGTCAAATCCATGAGTTCATGACACTTGACACAAACATGCAAATAGTGTGAAGCTTTGCCTTTATTAGTCTAATGAGGCAGCACAGGGATTTCTTTTCATCCCCCTGGCACCAAAGTGTGCCAGTCAAGTCACTCGCACAGATGCATCTGTAAAGTTGAAATCCTATTTGCAGAATTTGTAGTATGATTGACAGACTCGGGTTGCTGTATCCCTGTACACTTGATTGCTATAAACAGTCACGATTGTATCACTGAAGTAAACACAGCACTCATCAATTTCCCTGTTATTCCTTTTAAGGGTTGAACAACAGCAGAGCACCAACATGCCTACCTGCAGCTCACATGTCCACTGGGCCGGCGGGCGGAGGGCAGGAAAACTACATCTATGCCCTCCTGGTTGGTGCAGCTGGCGTGGGCGGCCTCGTATACGTGAGTAAATTTCTTTGTTTTGGTCTGCTTAAGCACACAGTGAAGTGCAGCAAGTTGAGAAGAAGCGACGGCAACTCAAACAATCAACTCTCAATCTGATGTGCAGATTTGGTTCGCCATAGTGTTTTTTAGTCGAAGTGCAAGTGTTGTTCATCAATCATGATGCATGCTTTGCTTTGTTTCCTGTCTCTCTCTACAGGCTTATCGGACAGTGAAGGGAGACCAACAAAGGTATGAGGAGCGTATTGCAGAAATTGCATCCAGGCCAAGTAAAGCAGCAGCAGCAGAAGCAGCAGCAGCAGGCACAGATGCGCAGGCAGAGCCTCCAGGTGAGCAGCGTCACACAACTGCTTTCAGTGTCGGTGGAACTTCTACGTTTTTACTGCCGACAGAGTTTGACTTGGTGCTGCCGTGAGATTCCTCATCTTTGAACTCTTTGTGTTTCAGCTGTCGAAGCCGTCGTGACCGAAGGTGAGGGAATGTGTTGCATTTCAGTCACTGTTTTGAATTGCAGTTGAAGGTTATTTAGTGTGAAAGAATCGGCTCACTCTGCAGCAGATCCTCCAGTTTCCTCATTAAGGAGGTTCGTTTCTCTCATCAAGCTTCCGGTTTTCCTTCCAGTTGTCGCCGAGCCGGAACCCGAGGCAGCGCCTTCACCGGAGGAGCCGGCTCCCTCGGCCCCCGACGCCGATGTGGCGGCCCCTGAAGCCGAAGCGCCAGCACCGGAAAGTGAAGCGGCAGCGCCTCCCGAGGCCGAGGGCGACGCTCCCAGTGAAACAGCTGCTCCACCTCCAGGTTGATAAGATACTTTCTATAAATACGTTTGCGTGTTTATCAAGGTTCCTCCAGTATGAACTGTGCCCAGAAGCCACATTTGGACTTAAGGCAGGCTGAGAGAATGAAAGGTGTGGAAATCTAACAAAACACAGTGTCTTAAGCGGTACTGATGGATTTTAGAGGGTGATTTCTTTGTCCTCTCAGTGTCCTCTGTCCACTGTGGCAGTGTCCTCCAAGAAGTGAGAAAATGACACTGAAACGATCTCCCAGTATTATGATACTTAATGTCTAACATGATTGTTCTTTCTTATGCAATACAGCATTGATGTATCAAGTCGATTACATGCGTATTATGGACAAGTGGAATATATGACTTGTCTGTGACACATTTACTCAGCTCAGAGTGAAAAAGCTGCCCGTTAAACACACGTGTTCAAATAGCTAAAAATAAGATTTATTGGTGGCACGTTTCACACTGGAGGGACCGTGGATGTGTCTAACTTGTGCTGTGTGTGCTACAAGCGTTTAAATGTGAGGTTTTTTTGCATGAACTGTTACTTGTCTTTGTGTTGCACGTGTTTAACGTTCCTCATTGTTTTTCATTCTTGCACAACGTGTCCTGCATGATCTTTTCTATGTATTCTGTTGACCTTTCTAACCCTGCAAGTGAACATTTCACAACAGAACAAAAGAACTCACACACTGAACTTTGTTTCTAAACTGCAGATGTTGTAATTGTTTGTTTTTTTTCTCATTTCATTGTGGGTGTTTTATTTGGAGATGTCAGTATCTGATACAAATATGTTGTATCACTCACTATCATATTTGGATTCTCTGTTTTCATCGTACTTTGTGTAACAGTGTTTTTGGAAATGTCCTGGTGTTTTTTCATGTTTAGTGTAACAATGTTGGAAGTTGCTCTGGAAAGTTGAAGTTCCTATTTTATTCACCTGCAGACTTCTGTTTGATTTTTTTTTGTTGCACAACAAATGCATGGATGCTGTCGGTTTCCCTTCACACTCGACCGTTTGGAGCATCGTTCAAATTCATACAATGATTGCTTCAACAGCAGATGAGCCTGTAGTAGAAGCTCCACCAGAGGAGACAGCAGCACCACCTGCTCCACCTGTAGTAGAAGAGGGTAAGCCCTGTGGAAGAAGGACACTTTTATGATGATAAGGGTTAACGTAATGCGATAAAACTCCGTTTCTCTGCCATTCCTTTGATTGTTTTTCATCGAACACAGGCGTTTTTAGGCTGCAGTCCACACTTTAGCCGGGGTTAATATTGAAAGGTTTTTGTGTCACTTTAACACTGTTACTAGCGGAACCGTCAGCGCCACCAGAGCCGTCCCCAGCAGAGGTTCCCGAGCCGCCGCCGGAGAGCGGTAAGCTATCAGTCAGGCCTTGACTTGGAGTCAGTCATGTAAACTTAACACATCTAAGGGCGCTTTTGTTCTTCTGGTCGACAATCCGTTAGTACTAACAGAACCTCCGCCAGTAGAAGCAGCAGCAGAAACGGCAGCAGAGCCCCCCGCAGCAGAGTCCCCCGAGCCTCAGCCTGAAGCTGCAGTAGAGGCAGTGAGTGGTAAGACCAGCGTCCTGCTTCAGCTGGGGCTGGAAGCAGGCAGACGCCATAACCCTCCCCCCCCTGTGATTTGGTTAATGTTAAATTCACACACCTTTTTTCTTTTCCTCAGACTTGTACTGTTGACTTCTTTCATTACAGCCTCTCTCCCCATGTGTTTGTCTTCTTTTCCCAATATTTGGGTTCCTGTAAAGATAAAGGTGAAACTCATTCACATGAACGGTTCCTCCCCCCTCACCAGGTTTATTTAATCCCTCCAGGTGTCTGAGTTGAAGCTACTAATGAGACCAATCACTAACTGTGTCTTTCTCCTCTCCTTTGCTTTTTTGCCTTCCTGTCTCGCTCTCTGTCTCTTGTGTGCTGTCGCTTGCATCTGCCAACCCCAGCAGCAGACACCACACCTGCCCCTCCCAAGTTGCCGTCCCACTCGCCCTACCTTCTGATCGGAGGAGGAACCGCCTCTTTTGCTGCTGCCAGGTCCATTCGTGCCAGAGACCCCGGTGCCAAGGTGGGTCAGACGGGTTCATTCAGTGGCTGAGTCCTGCTTTGTCGTCTCTCGCTGTTGTCACTTTTGAGACGGTCTCTGTCCACGTGTGCTTCCAGGTACTGATTGTGACTGAGGAGCCTCAGCTTCCTTACATGAGACCGCCGCTCTCTAAAGAGCTGTGGTTCTCTGGGGATCCCGGTGTGACGGACACGCTACGGTTCAAGCAGTGGAATGGAAAGGAAAGAAGGTGTGTTTTAGGTCCTCTTCTGTGCTCTCGGCCCATTCAGCTTCGCTGACTTCCCTTCTCACCTCATGTCTTTCGTTATAAATCATCAGTTCAGCTGTCCTTGCAGCAGATATCTGCACACTTGGAATAGAACTCCAAGAAGTGGCCCTCATACACTGAGCCATCCTCCCTCAGTCACGACAAAGTGACACTGTAACCTTGACCGGGTTGATGTGGATGGGCAAACTTCCAATGCACACAGAACTCACAAACTACCAACAAACCCACTGGATTTGAGAGCACGTTCAACAGATGACAGTAAAACTTAATCCTACACAGGATTACAAGGAAATGGAGGGACGGGAGGTTTTTGCTGTCAAATCAGGCAACTTTTTAAAATTTGCTGCCAATTTATTTATTTATTTTTTTCATACATAGCAACATGCCAGATGGGTGCTTGGAGAATGAACTTTTCTCCAGAATGTTCTGATGAAGCTCATCAATCTTACTTTTTCTGTCTTTGCTTTCCAGCATCTACTTCCAGCCGCCTTCATTCTACATTAATCCAGAAGATCTGGACACTGTTGAAAACGGGGGTGTGGCTGTTCTCACAGGCAAAAAGGTTGGTGGGTTTTTCCACTGCAGTCTGCTGACTTTAGTGACCAAAACACAACAATCGGTAATGCTGGTGCAGTCTTGTTTTTTGTGGCTGATGTCAAATTGTTATTAACCCAAAAAAAATGTATATTGTTGGGTGAAATATATTTTGCTTACGCATCTCATATCGATGAATAAACCTGTCTGATGTATTTCAGGTGATTCATATGGATGTGAGAGGAAACAAAGTGAAACTGGACGATGGGACTGAGATTTCATATGACAAGTGTTTGATTGCTACAGGTGAGCTCTCCGAATGTGATTGCTTCTCATTTTTCTCCATGAGTGCCAGTCACACTGAAGCCTGATCTGGACGCTTGTGTTTCAGGCGGAGTGCCGAGAAATTTGCAGGTCATTGAGAGAGCTGGAGAAGAGGTCATGAGTCGGACGACTCTGTTCCGCAAGGTCAGTGTTTAGCCACTAGGGGGTGGTAGCTCTCCTGCAGGTCCACACAATCCTGTATGTGTCTTGTGGTTGAAGGAACTATTGTGCTACATGGTCAAAATATTGATTTGCAAAACTTTTGATTTTTTTAATATTTTCCCATTTCAGTAAACATTTTATAAGCTCCCACAACTCTTAATAGGATGTAACACACTCTTTGTACACAGATTGAGGACTTCAAATCACTGGATAAGGTCTCTAGAAGTGTGAAGTCTGTCACAATCATTGGAGGCGGCTTCCTGGGCAGTGAGCTGGCCTGTGCCCTGGGCAGGAAATGTAAGAGACGAGCTGGCAGAGTGGCGGCGTAACGCGGATGTTGACCAGACTGAGCCTGTTGCCCACTTATCAGCTCGCCTTTCCTTTTATAGCAGCAGACGCTGACCTGGAGGTGATCCAGATGTACCCTGAGAAGGGCAACATGGGAAAAGTGCTGCCCGAGTATCTGAGCAACTGGACGACGGAGAAAGTCAAGAAAGGTTCCCGCTCATTAGATAAAACCAGATGACGAAAAAAAGGTTTCCTCGCAACTTTTTGTCCATCAATATCTCGTGATTTCCGGTCTGTTCTCCAGAGGGTGTGAAAATCATTACTGAAGCTTTGGTGAAGTCTGTGGCCTACAAGGACGACAGGTTAGAAATCCTGCTGAAGGATGGCCGACTGGTGAGTGGACGTTTCCGGACGAATGCATCCAAAATCATGCAAAAGGTTGAGATTCAAATGTTGCTTATCAACTTGGCGCTTCGTGTTTCAGGTGAAAACCGACCACATTGTTGCAGCCGTCGGCCTGGAGCCCAACGTCGACCTCGCCGATTCAGCCGGCCTGGAGGTGGACTCTGACTTTGGAGGGTATCGGGTCAACGCTGAGCTGCAAGCCAGGTCGAATATTTGGGTGGTAAGTTTGATCCAGCTGCTCTGATTCCAATGGACGAATGCCTTCTTATATCCCCTGTAATTGCACATCTGCTGATTGCTTTTCTTTGGTTAAAATTGGTGAAATTTGATTCCTTTTAATGCATTTCTTATGGATGTTAAACCTTTCTGCTTCAACCTGCGGAACTACAAGTTGTACCAGAGAAATGCTCTGTTTACTGACTAACAAAAAGTAGGTCTGAGTGCAGGAACACATGTATTACATAAGGAATGAAGATGGATGATGAAAATATGATGGATCGTGATAGTTTGTTTTATCTTTGAGTGAGCCCCCTTCAGGCCAATCCAAGTCTTGTTTCAGATGTGGTTCAGCAGGATGTAGTACTTTGAAAGTTTGCTTTATTACTATTATTGCTCACATTATCTGTATTTCCTGCTGTTCATCTTCACCCCTCTCCATGTTTAGGCTGGAGACGCAGCGTGTTTCTACGACATCAGACTGGGCCGCAGACGAGTGGAGCACCACGATCACGCTGTCGTGAGCGGCAGGCTCGCGGGCGAGAACATGACGGGGGCCAAAAAACCTTACTGGCATCAGTCCATGTTCTGGTGGGTATCGGACCGCTTCTCAAATTCGCAGGCATCAAATTCGGGGCCGATCCGACAGATTAAAGCTTGGGCTGCAGGCCATGAAACCAGTTTGAAGTGGAAATGTGAAACCACGTGTGGGATGTTTGAACTGCCGATCACACAGGTGTATGTCCATTGTATGCATCTAAATTAGTTAGTGGGGCGGCCTGCTCGCTCCCGCAAATGACTCGGACGTAATCCTTTTAGAAGGCAGTTGAACATGCATGATTGCTCTGAAGTCTTAAAAACCAGCAAGTCTGAAATATTTAAAATGCCTTTAGAGGACATTAAGGTAGGAGCTGCCTGCTGAGGGCTGACTTACTCGGATAGTAAATTTGTGATGCCATCAAAAAATGTCCACTGTCGAGCGGCAGCGACGTGATCCCAGGGAGCCGCGGACAGATGTCGAAGGAGTCGCCAAATATTGAGCTACAGTGAGGAATGCAGCTCTGATGGAAGCCTGCTGCCAGCAGCTGCTGAGATGTGACGCATGACCCACAACATGCGCTCAACACACTTCAAAAACACACATTTGGTAAAGCAGAGCAGCCTAAGAACTGTGGTCTGATCACTTTGTCTTTAGAACAGCGTGTTCAGATCACTGCAGGTTCCCACCTGTCCAAAGCTTTCGCACAGGAGTTCATGTTTGGTGTTTATTCGACACATAATCTTGAACTATTTTGAAAACACATTTCCTTCAGTTTTTCGCTGCGTTCTGAAGATTGATGTCAGCAGACAGCCCCTCTAATCCCACTGAACCGTGAGGCCGGACAGCTCTGAATCAGTGCAGCTCATGCACAGCGTCTCTGGGCAGCGCGCTATCTGTCAAGGTCAGCCGGCCATGCTGTTACTTCAGGTCATCAGCGATCCTCAAACTCATCGGCTGGGAGGAGAGGACGTCATTGAAGCTCTCGGTGTTGTTTGTGTTTCGCACACCGAGAAAAAAAAATGCACGATGAAACCAAACACCCGCACTGTGCTTGGGGAAGCTGTTTAACAGTGAACTCTTAAAAGCTGGAAGTTGCTGTGCTTTCAGAATAAAGGATGAAGTTCAGTCAAATAATGTTCCTGCAGAGGCTTGAAAAACATCTTGGTTTTGGGCTCAGAGGCAGGCGACTCTATCTAGCTTGAGAAATAAGAGTATGTTTCCTTTCAGTACGTAATGTCTTAACTCAAAGAAAGGAGTCCAAAAAGTACGCAGTCTCATATTCTGCATCTGTTCTCCAATTGACTGCAGCATTGCAGAATGTTGAGGGGTTCAACAAAAGCCTGCTGACCTGAGATGTGACGTGTTCTCTCACAGGAGTGACCTGGGTCCTGACGTGGGCTACGAGGCCATCGGCATCGTCGACAGCAGCCTACCGACGGTGGGAGTGTTTGCCAAAGCAACCGCCAAGGACACACCGAAAGCTGCCACGGAGCAGTCGGGTAAAGACATTTGCCACAAAGTCAAAGAACAGCTGACTCTGAACCTGAAACGGACAGCGGCCCAAAAACATAGTCTGGATAAACATCTGTATTTACGAACACTCACATCTGTGTTTTATTCTTCCATTTCTGGCCGATAAAGTCTTGCAAACAAAAACCACAAAAGACGCTCTAACAAATCTTGATTTGTGGTGCTGTTAACTAAACAATTTGATATTTTAGAATCAGTGTTGTGTTTAAACGCTGCAGGAAGTTGTGGTTATGGCCCCAGCGTGCACTTGCACATTTTGTCCAAGTGTGGTTGCTACGCGGCAAATCTTTTCCTCAACTTTCTTTGTCAGAGTGCTAGTTTCTAATTGGTACAGCACTTGGAGCCATGCCAGCCTCATTACTGGCGAGGAAACTCAAGTTGTCAAGTAAAATTGCTAAAATGCAGTCTCGTGTGTGTGTGCGTGTGTGCGCGCGCGTGCGTGTGCATGTGTTTTGCAGGAACTGGCATCCGGTCGGAAAGTGAAACTGAGGATACGGCCGTCAGCCCCGTGGCCGCCCCGTCCCCCGCGCCCGTTATGGAGCACAAAGACGACTACGGCAAAGGAGTGATCTTTTACTTGAGGGACAAAGTGGTGGTGGGCATCATCCTGTGGAACGTCTTCAACAGAATGCCCGTCGCGAGGAAGGTACGCAAGCGTTTTTCTTTTTTTTCCCTGTCGAGGCATCGTTGGCATTGGGAGGCTGATTGGGTGACTGCACCGTGTTTCTCCCTTCTATCCGCAGATCATCAAGGACGGAGAGGAACACGCGGATCTGAACGAAGTGGCCAAGCTGTTCAACATCCATGAGGATTAGGACGACGGCGGCTGACGCTTGTGGGCGGGTCACGCTTCACTGGAAGACTGAACTCTGACAGTCATCTCCACATTCTTTAAGGCGCAACCAGTCATGCATACCAAATGAAAGGATCAATGTAAATTATAACATGTCGCTGAAATATTTTCATATTTGGAATTTGTATTTGCAACGCTTTTGTTTGTTTTTGTTTTTTTCTTTGTTTTTCTGTAAGACAACTTCCCTCTCTCATCTTCCTGCCACCTCCAAACTTGTGTGATTGTCAGCTTTCCCCCCCGCCAGGATGCAAATGTTGCACATGGATGATTTGTCTCTGTGTGATCGGAGCAGCTTGGTCTCAGAAAAGCTGTAATAAAGGCTATTTTTAAATTGGACTGCACCCGTTCCTCTCGGCCTTGCTCGGAGTCGACGGCGCTGACGGCGGATGAGTTGACCTCCATTTCGAGCCGTGATTGTTTTGATGACTGCCTAAAGTCAGTGTGCTTGAAATCACCCGTCCCGGAGCGTTTCGCTCCGCGCGTGCCACGCGGCAGCTTTCGCGATGCTGCTACATGTGAACGATCACAACTTACCCTTGAAACACAGTGAGGCAATGTTGTGGCTCTGACGTCAGCCGGAAAGCTCTCATTGGTGTAAAATGTGAACACGGGAACTGACAAGTACATTTTTACAGTGTGTGGACGCTTTGATCTAATTAAATCCAATGTTATCTCCCACAAAAAACACACATTAAAATGAAGCTTGGCCTACTTATCTTGTCCGGAGGTAAATGTGCGCAAGCATGCAGAATTTTTTTTTTTTTTTTTACTTGGGGCTTTTTTTTTTCTTTCTTTTTTTTTTAATAGGAACGCATTCATGTTTTATATTCTCGTACATTTCTTATCCTTTTTGACACTGTGGGCTTTAGCGCCAAGTGTGGAATGGCCCCTTCAAGTGTGAGGCGAACACGTGCAACCATAACGTCCCGTCGCTTTCTTTGACATTAATTTTACATGAGTAAATGCCTGAGCTACCCCCCCCCCCCATCCCTCTGTACGGGGGAATAAACATGAGCCTTCCACATTTACTTTGGAATTTTTTTTTCGGGTGATTTGAAGATGAAATAATTAGACCAGAAACTTCCGACGGTACGTCGAGGGATGAATAACCGCCGCGTGCGTGCCAACAGTACAAGTGATCTGATACATTACACTTACTTATGTTGTCGCTTAATCTTATTTAATAGGCCTCTTTGCTCCCGACCTCCTGTTTGCAGCTAATCTAATTGCTTTAATTGTCCTATTCAATTATGGAACTATGCATCTTTTATCTGTGTACACTCTTAGCTCCAAAGGAAAGAGTTTGCTCTACTGTAAGTAATGAGTTGCATCAATAGTAATTCAAACACTTCAGGTGATTCAAATTATTTGATCTTGACTGGCTTCACATTTTTGCAGTTCGGTTGATTTTTCGAGGCAATATTTATAAAATGTACCCCAATAAATAAATTTTAAAACGAAATTTAAAAAAAATAACATTGCAAAGGACTTTTCTTACATTTGATCAAAATGTGCATGTAAACCAGCTGGTTTGAATGAGCAACACTTCTAAATGCAAATCTGGGGCTGGAACGAAGAGCCAGCGTGGGGCTTCTCGGCCATAAAAGTGGTGCTGTCCCTTTAAATATTCTTGCAGTAATTCCTTCAGCATGCATATGCCCATGAAAAAGAGATAAAGCTTGAAGTCATCCACACAAACAGGGAGGGGGGGGGGAAGAAAAAAAAAACTTCCCAAGGATTTTGAATTATACAGCAGCAGCTTCCTGTATTTTACACCTGCACAGAGGGGAGGGAGCCTCATCCCAGTCCAGCAGGGAGAGAGAGAGTCTGAGTGGGAGAAGTTTACTGCATCTGCGCTCTTTCCTTCCTAAATTCTTTTCTCTTTTCCCCCCGACCCCTCTGGATTATCTGTTGTGTTTACCAAGAATGCTGCTGCACATCTTCTGTTTGCTGTGGACTTCTTTTCTATTTTTTCTGCAAGGCAGGTAAGAATCAGCTTGAAATTATGGAATTCAGCAACCAGTGAGATGTTCAGTCTTCAGGCTGCATGTTGATCTAGAAGTTTTACTGCTATATTGACCACAATTTGACACATAACGTATTTTTTTAATGAATACTGGCATTAATTTCCCTTTAATGTGATAAATATGCATGTAAAATAATGTTGATCAGGAAAAAAAGAAGTAGAAATGCAGGAGTTATAGAAAGGTAACTGAACAGATTCACTGATATTCTGACAGTTTTTTATATTGATGCTGAGAGCAAATTTTTGTACCTTCTGCTGCAAGACACCGTTGATGAATATCATTTCTTAGAACAGATTAAATAGTACTTTGAGAGTTGGACACGCTGGTGTCAAACCTATTGATAAGGAGAGAGAGAGAACTGTTGCGGGGTCTGACTCCATCCCGTCACACGTCAGGTCCGTGGTGTGCAAAGAGATGAAGTTCCCCAGCAGGGCGGCGAAGCCCCCCTCTCCGTCGGACTTCCTGGACAAGCTGATGGGGCGCACGTCTGGCTACGACGCGCGCATCAGACCCAACTTCAAAGGTAAACACAGTGTGGCGTGCCGTCGCAGGACCACCCCTGCCCCCCTCATCCGCCCTCCGCCCTCGGGACAGGTGTGAGGAAGTGTGCCGCTCAATTTGCATAACAATCTGAGCAGTGAAGTAACACAAATGACACACAGATGGGTCATAAGCGGGAGACGCTGCGGGCGGCGATGTGTTCACACAGAAGTGTTTCTTCCTTGCCCGTCACTGGGTCGTGTGTTGTCACTGTTCTTACACTGACCCACAGCCTTGAGTTACATTTTGAAACAGTCTACACTCCCCCGGATCGCTCTCGTTTGTGACAGAAATGAGCAGTCGCCCTCGTGCGTTACCCCACAGGCCTCCTCCAGTTCATTCTTGACCCCCCCCCCCCCCACCCCCACCCCTCCACTCGTGAGCATGGCAAACAAATTCTCTCTGACATACTTCTCTATCAGCCTCAGGGGTCGCATTTCATATATATTTCATACTTGCTCCACATCTTTGTCAGTGCATGCTGGGTAAATCCTTGCTGATTATCTATAAATACACTAATGTTACCAAAGTAGAATCAATAAATCATTGCCTCTTGGGGCGGGAAAACCCTGAAATATTGAAGGTTTCACTGGTCGGCAGATGGACTATGCTTCTGGGAGCTTGCCGGAAAAGACAACACAAACTCACGCTGGGCGTGTTCGACAGGAGCGTTTGTCAGGACACTTTGTGGCCCATTGCGAAAGGGGAGCGAGCAGATGTTTTTCATAGGGACACTTTGTTCGTCGCTGCATTCTCAATACTTCATGTGCTCCTCTTGAAAAACAAAAAAAACAAAAAACAAAAACCTTACGGTGGATTTTAACAGAGGGATGTTCCCGCCTCCTCCAGGTCCTCCCGTCAACGTGACCTGCAACATCTTCATCAACAGCTTTGGATCCATCACTGAGACAACCATGGTGAGGAAAGCACCACTTTAATTCGCTCTCATGTCAATCACATCTTCTAAAGCTAAGTCAAGCTCTTCATCATGAAACAAATAGAAAAACAAAACAAAAGTGTATTCTTGTCACAACTGCTCCACGTGTGTGTCACTCCTGACATTTGAATCACTGTGACTGGACCACTCTGGGCCACACATGAAGAAGACCCAAGGATCTGTGACAGAGCTGCTGCCTGCGCCACCATCATGCGTCAGGACAAACTACCATGCAGGGCGGAGGACGCCAAGGAGAGCAGATCTGAGGCAATGTTTTGTGACAGGAAGATGTTGGCTGCAAAAAAAAAAGTGTGCTTTTCTTCGCTGCCTCTTGTGACTCCATCCTCCACCGATTTCTGCAGTCGACTCTTAAAGGCACTGGATTTCATTTCTGAGTTTTGTGGGCAGTTTGATAGGCAGAGTCTTGTTTCCTCTGAGCTTGAGGTTGGACCTCTTTTCTTGCTGCCATATCTCGTTTAAAAATGTAATGTTTAAGGGAATATTTTGTGACAACAGGAGTGTCGCGATTTGATGTGGAATCCTGCTGGAACCAGAAACAGTTCAACTTTGGTCCTGAAGGTGCAAAGACCTTGATCAGCAATAATATATTCAATTAGGTGGGTGTGTTTAGGAAGTTTTCAGGCGTACTGAAGGTCTTGTGATTTGCTCCATCGCAACCAGCGCCGTCATAAAAGTGCACAGCTTGTTTACAGTATGTGGGTTAATGACATCTTAATGTAGGCAATGTAATTTGTATGAACCAACTGAAAGTAGTCGAGCCAGTCGTCTGTTTCCAGCCTCCGATGGCACATTGAACTTTGCTCCACGAGAACACAAAGCTCGGTCGAACGATTCGTGCGTCAGAACCGATTCCAGTTAACCCTTTCGACGCCGCGGCTCCCCGTACAGGGACCAGACCATATCTATTATTGAAGCGCCAGCTGCCACCACTTTTTTATATATTGCTGAGCGCGGCGCATTCGTTGACGCGGTGGCCTGGTGCAACTGGGAATAAGGTGGATGCAGTGTTGCTTCCTGTTTAGTGGCCAGTGCAGGATCAGTGCCACTGACTCACTGTTATCTGGCTGTTTCAGATCATTCACAGTGCAGCCTCGGTGGAAGTGAACATGCAAATTTCTGCTGGAGAATTTTTTAAATTTCATTTCACCCGTACTTAAAAAAATGATCAATGTCGTAGATTAGTTTTGCAGTGTTTTTAGATACTGGCTGAATTTTTAGCTTTAAAAGAAGGGCCTTTAAGGTCACGATGCTCTCAAACTTCAGTGAGTAATTTTTAATGCCCATGTTAGTATTTCCATTAGTAAAAAGCAGCTTTAACTTTAGTGTTTAATCATTTACAGCCTTTCTGGTCCCTCTCTCCTTTTTCTTTATTGTTGCCTCTCATCAGATCATGACTACGCAGTGTCTCTAATCCTTTTTGTTTATCGGTTACGTAATTTCTGCTGTAATTGCCTCAGATGTATCTCTTTGTCGAAGGGGATCCTGTCCTTTATTCATGAAGGGTGTCGGTGAGCTGTCCTTTTTTTTTTTTTTGGTTGATTTATTCAAGTTCAGAGTGAGGGAGACTTCTGTGTTCGCTAAAATACCTCCCAGAAAAAAAAGGCCATGAAATATTAACTGATGAAGTTGTAAGTGGAGCTCTCTGTCTCGCAGGTTATGAGCACTCAGGTTTGGCGGCGTTCACGCTGCTTTTCTCTTAAAGAATCACAGTCAGTGGGGCTGCCGTGCCCCCCCCCCACCCCCCCTCACTGGGGGTGGCTGCGGGTTGATTGGGTTTTCTCGTGACTTATTCCTCCTGACTCGGTCTCGGCCGTTTCCCCATATTTAGACCCGTAGGCCTGTGCCAACTAGTCAAATGTCACTGACTATGTCCAACAGAATCACACAACCCTGGCGTGACTCAGCAATATCATGAACCGTCAGTTGCCACTTTCACGACTCGCGGCCTCAGTGATTTCTAAATCATGTGTAACTTCCCGCTGTAGGACTACCGGCTCAACGTGTTTCTGCGGCAGCAGTGGAACGACCCCAGGCTGGCGTATAAGGAGTACCCAGATGACTCTCTGGATTTGGACCCCTCGATGTTGGACTCCATCTGGAAGCCCGACCTGTTCTTCGCCAACGAAAAGGGCGCAAACTTCCACGAGGTCACGACGGACAACAAACTGCTGCGGATCTTCCAGAACGGGAACGTCCTCTACAGCATCAGGTGACCCCTTTTTTTCCCTTAAGGTGTCACCCGGATCGCGCATTAATCAGCCGTTACAAAGCAATTATGAGCAGTTTGTCAGGTTGCCCAGTGAATATGAACTTCTACTCAAACGAGCTGTTGTCGAAATCTCCAAGTCTCTGGTCCACTACATGTTTGTTTCACTCCAGTTCAGCTCACTTGTGATTGCATTGTCCAACCCACACACAGCGAGTGAGTTCATGTTAAACCATAACTGCAGGCAAAAAACATAATCAGGTCAGTAATGTGTCACTAAAGCAGTGGTGAATTGTAGCGTAATGCTAAGCGGATATAATTAGAATATAAAGAAACAAGAAGCAAAGCCCCTCTTTGCAAGTCTATTAAACATAAGTAGTTTTGCTGGTTACTGAGCTTTAAACAAAACCCTTCACCGGCAAGTATCAACCGGGAAACCACAGAAAAACAAGGTCATTAGGAATCAGCTTCAAATACCCCAAATAAATAAATAGAAGCACTTGAAGAGCGCAATCCAGTCACCTGTTACCTTATACCGCCCCTCACCCACCATTACCCCATTTCTTTCAAATCTGTAGAGAACTTTATCAAGTTATTTTGCGAACAAACAAACAGACAGACAAACCAACGCCGGTTCATAAAACGAGCAACAAAAAAACATGACCTCCTGAGCGGGAGGAGGTCACAGACATGATTTTTGCTAACAACGATGATGTCGGTGACCTGATGTTCATGCGTTAAAATAATCAACAATGTCCCCGAGTGACTCTAAATCAGGATCGTTTGTTTCTGCGCTCAATACATATGAGTGAGAGACTTCACTTTGTCCTTGCAGTGGGGCAAAAAAAGGAGCTTAAAACGAACAGTGAAAGACATCACGACTCCACAAAGAGAGCCGCGACAGCTAAAGAAACTCAGCGCGTTATCAGTAAAGTCCCCACCAACACCTGTTCTCCGTAATAGGATGTTCTTCTTCTTCTTCTTCTTTTTTCCAAATCTTGATCTTTGTGTCCTGTGAGAGAGGAAAACATTCTCCTGTTTTTTCCTTCTCTTACTTTCCTGATGGTGGTGCTCTGCTCCCAGCCCATTTCACATCAAGCCCACCATAAAGGCTGACATGTTGTCTGTCAGCACCTGTCAGCGCTTTCGTATAGGGGCGCGGTGGAAAAGCGAGCGAGAGATGGAAAGGAGGACAGGTGCCAGAGAGGTTGGAGCAGTTTGATGTGACCCTTAATGTAGGGTGAGCGCGCAAAAAGGCTGTGAGTGACACGGGAGTAAGAAATAGCCGACGCCGGGAGGTGGGGAGGTTGGCGGCTGGCTGCTGCTTCCACTCACCTTTCTCTTTTTTTAGTCAGAGAACGGGTGAGCTAGTGGCTGCAGCGGCAGCTTTTTTTTGTTGTTGTTTTGTTTTGTTTTACACAGCACTCCACGAGCATTATGGTGTCGCTGCCGTTGTGTTTTCCAGGCTGACGCTGGTCCTCTCCTGCCCCATGGATCTGAAAAACTTCCCCATGGACAGCCAGACGTGCACCATGCAGCTGGAAAGCTGTGGGTTCGCCTCGCAGCCACACAGTGGATTGCAAGACAATGTTGTGTTTATATTTGATTCGTATCTTTGTTGCACATCACACGCCTCCTCTTTCTCTCTTTGCTTTAGTTGGCTACACGATGAATGATCTGATTTTCGAGTGGCTGGACGTGGGCGCGGTGCAGGTGGCCGACGATCTGATGCTCCCTCAGTTTGTGCTGAAAGAGGAGCAGGGACTCGGGTATTGCACCAAGCACTACAACACAGGTACACGACACGTGGCAATGTCCCATCGCAGGTCTTGGACGGACGCCGTCAGGCGACCTGTAACGCGTCCGATTGCCTGCTTCCTCCCGCGATCAGGAAAATTCACCTGCATCGAGGTGAAATTCTACTTGGAGCGTCAGATGGGATACTACCTGATCCAGATGTACATACCCAGCCTGCTGACGGTCATCCTGTCCTGGGTGTCCTTCTGGATCAACATGGACGCCGCTCCAGCCAGGGTGGGACTGGGCATCACCACGGTGCTCACCATGACGACGCAGAGCTCCGGCTCCAGGGCCTCGCTGCCAAAGGTCAGGTGACCAGATTGTGGCACTTTACAGATAGTTGTACCAGTAGTTAACGACTTCAAATGGAATAGTCTTTTCTCACAACTCATCTTTGTACACAACTCACAACGCAAATCGTCCTGTAAATGTAACCATGCTGCATTGGACAAAAAAGTTTTTAAATGTTAAAAAAGTAACAAGTTGATCAGTAACACGATTACAGGCAATATTGACTCTATAAAGTTATTACTAATAGGCCACAATATTACTATAAAGTTCATAAGAAAATTAAAGAGTTGACTTAATTCCAACAATAAATGTTCTGCAATAGACCCCTTTAAGATGCCTAACCATGTTTCACACACTGACGCGCTGCGACTGTCACATGGTGCAGGTGTCCTATGTCAAAGCCATCGACATCTGGATGGCGGTGTGCCTCCTCTTCGTCTTCGCAGCGCTGCTGGAGTACGCGGCCGTGAACTTTGTTTCACGCCAGCACAAGGAGTTCTTCAGACTGAGGAAGAAGCTCAAAGAGCAGCAGCAGCGGCAGAGGACTGTGAGTGCAACCCCGCCCCCGCCTCCGCCCCCACCCACTCAGCCCCCCTCGGGCGACTGTCACCTGCTATTCCCCTCCCGCCCCGCCGATGCATGGGCCGCAACTCAGCAACATGAGGCTCTCCGGCCTGAGAGATGCGGACTGCGCTGACCTGTAATTAATTCAAGCCGTCCCTTCATCCCTCTGCTGGCTGCGTTCGTCTCAACACCGTGCTGCATTGCTCTGAATATCATGAGACCAAGAAACACAAAACAGGCCGAGCCACCTTTTAAATACAAAGTGTTTTTCTAAACACAGCAGGGCCACAGCAGCAGGGGGATTCATTAACACCTTTTAATATTTATACCAACAACACACAACACATCTGCTCCTGTCCTTTGCATTTATTATATTTTGGAATTATGCAATGCGATTGAAATCCACTTCGACCTGAAACATTTATGCAGCGCGGCTGAGTTGTGTCACGCTCGCGCGCTGTTCAATCACAACAGAGACCGTTTGATGATTGTCGTCGTGTTCTGCACTTTCCCCCATCAGCAGGGAAGCGGCGACAGCAAGGCGAAGGGAAACATGTCAGGCAACAACGCTCCTCACGGGAACGCCGCCCAGCAGTGCAGCGCCTGCGCCAGGGTACGCGCCGCCGGCTTGTTCGCTTAAACGCCAGCCAATCAGCGGATCAAAAGCGGCTCCCCGCGAGTGCGCTCACGCTGTTTGTGCGCGTTTGTCTTTTGCAGGAGGAGGAGCTGGCGCAGCAGGGCTTCCTCTTCCAGAGCTACGGACTCCTGGGAGCAGGCACTGCGCCGGAGATGGACGCCACGCCAATCTTCGCCGACCTGCCGCCCGGCCTGGGCTTCTACGACATCCGCAGGCGCTTCGTGGATCGGGCGAAGAGGATCGACACCATCTCCCGGGCGCTGTTCCCCATGAGCTTCCTCATGTTCAACGTCCTCTACTGGCTCACCTACAAAGTCCTACGACATGAAGACCTCCAGGCCTCGCTGTGAGGCTGCGCACGGACCACGAACAGCCGGACACCTGTGGTCCCGTGCTCTCTCCTCACTGAAACATTAAACGGCCTGAGAGACTTCAGCGAAGCAACGCGAGATCCGCAGCGACTGCATGTCCAGCGCCATCGGGACGCTCTGTGACATGGAGGAGTCCATCGGTTCCTTTCAATTTTTAATACTTCCAAAGAAATGCACTTTTTATTAGCACTGATGCTTCACACATGACACGTTAGTTTAACAGTGTGTGTTCGAGCATTTCAACTCACACGTTAATGGGGGGGGGGGGGGGGCTTGGTGTACGCTGGTCCTCGTGTCTTGAAAGGACTCTTTTACATGACCTCCACTATTTTTCAGGTGTCGTAATTGACAGTGTCCGGAGCTCACAAGCTCACACGGTGTCACGGAGCAAAAAAACATCCGTCACTCCAACCAAGACTTCTTTGCAACCGCGTTGTGTTTTCTCACCTTCACCGTGCACCATGGGCTTGGGAAATGTTCTCAGCTGTGTTTCATCCTTGTTGTTGAAACCAAAGTCTAGATACTATTTTTCTACGACTCGACTACTTTTGTCTGACATGGTGTTCTCATTGTATGTCTGAACCCTGCAATCGGAAAAGGAACCTACATTAGAACGGCATAATGATGTGAGATGTGTTTGCTCGCAAAAGTCAACCAATGCAGCGACTCCAGATGGAACTTTATATTGTTATAATAGTGTTTGTGTCACTGGATGATTCTAATGATTCATATTTGGGATCTGAGTAATTCAATCTGCACACAAGTAACAGTCACACTTCAGGTCCTCGAGAATAATAATAATAATAAAAAAGAACAGTAACAACAAGTGATTTTAATTAAACAAACTCAGGTGAGCGGTGTGATGCAGCAATTAGTTGTCATTTGCATTAAAACAGGAAGAAATAATGACATCAAGAAAAAAAAATGTTCATTACAGCTTGTTGGAAAATGGCTTCACTGGTTGAATGAGTGAGTGATTCGGCTGCATGTAAACAGTCATTAAACATAACTTGTCGTCAACCTCGAGGCCGGCGGAGTGGTTGGTGTCTTGCCTTGTTTTGCACCCCCCCCCCAAAAAAACCCCCAGATATTTAAAGAAAGAATAAATTGTTAGTGCGTATCATTTCTTGAAGAAATCCATATTTTACTCGAACCAGTTGCTGGTACATGTGAAATAAAGCCATGGGACACTCAGAAAAACAGCTCTGAGTGGAACTTCCTCGAGAATTGAGCAAGTGTCAAGATGCATTTTCTTTGGGATACCATCGAAAACTCAGATGTGATTTTTTTTGCAATATTATCACCAGTGCTTCGTTTTTCTCACCATGACTTGCTGTAGTTCTAGAATGATCGAATCAGCACTTAAATTCGTTCTGTCCTTCCCTTCTCATGTCATTCTTATTGGTCCCCCCTCTGCTCTCTGAGGTAGGAAATGGCTCCTAAGCTCTTCCTTGGGTGGGAACCCCCCCTATATACTTGCAGAGTAGCCCTCACCGAGAAACCTCTTATTTTTAAATGAATTTTGCCATCAAATGAGGCTGTCATATGAATATTTAATTAGAGAACATGGCTGCCACGTGTATGTACAGAGGCTAGTGCACTCTATGTAAAGGACTGGCCTCCTTTGGCTGTGAATAAATTATAAGTGGATCTCTGAAACTGAGTTGTTAAAAAAAGTAGGTTGTGGACATCATCATATCACTCTCACCTTGGGACAGAAATTACGAATCATTCCGCAGCCGCAGACTCCGACATCTGAGCACCAGAGCCTTTCCAGAGGGCGGACTTCAACGGGATTAGCTGCATCATGGAGCACTTGCCGACTGTGTTCCGACTGCAAAATAAATTTGCACTGCACATGCTAAACTTTGTGAAGCAGCTGAGCGGGAGACGTCGCAAGAGGGCGCTGTTGACTGGTTTATGGAGATAGCTTCAAG
>JASSRZ010000006.1:6304763-6330877 GCA_032164315.1 Malacoctenus gilli | reverse complement strand
GCTAAACTTTGTGAAGCAGCTGAGCGGGAGACGTCGCAAGAGGGCGCTGTTGACTGGTTTATGGAGATAGCTTCAAGTTCCCAGCAAACTCCTGTTTGGAGACTGAGAGCTTTTGATTTACTGGATGAGTTCAATGGTTTCACTCGCTTGGTAAACATAAAGCGTTTGGCATTTTGCATTGATATTTGTATCCATTTTATGCAGTATATAGTGTATATGTGCATTCATGTGACACAGCTAAGTTTTACTTTTATATTCTCAATTTTTGACTTAGAAATGTAACTTCTGTGGTTGCACATCAATCACTAATGTGTGTAAAAGTACTTAGTTACTGTGTAATCCTTAGACGTTTGAGACGAAAGCAGAAAAAAACAAAGAAAAAATCATATACAAACAGCATAGTTGGAAAATATAGTGACTTTGCAAAAAGTTGTTTTCCTGTGCATAAGTCTGTGTTCAGACTTGCCCTGACCCTCCACTGACTGTGTCCACCGGCTGGAGACGTGGCAGCGCCTCGGGTCATATGATTTTGGTTCATACATGAACCCCACCCCGTTATTGCCCACCCTAAAAAGATTTTTTTAGACTGGCATTTTTTTTATATTCAAGCGTGAAATGCCACCTTAAACGCCCGCGCGGACGCGACAAATATCGTAAAATAGTCCCTGTATAACTCTGCACAAACACAAGACGTGGATTTTAGTGACGGTGACACCCAAAACAGTGCCATTTTTAGACGTTTACTGCTGACGTTTACAGAGGCTTCAAATAGCTTCCGTTTTACTCTGGTAGTGATTGGACTGTCCTGTACTTGAGTGAGCTAACATACTGGTTGAACAAGTCCGACATTCTTCACTTCAATGGAGGAACAGCCCAAAGATCGGGCACAAGACAGGCAGTTTCACCACCACGGAGAGGACAGGCACTCTATCCAACATACAACTTGTGTGAAAAATGATCAGAGCCACCTCCAGTGCCAGCATCAGGAAACGCAGACGAAGAAAACAGGTTGGGCCATCCGGAAAAGTTAGCTGGCGCTCGCTAGCCTCGCTCAGCTAATGTCAACGAGCCGACTAGCATTGTGCTAACTAACGTGAAGTAAAGCGTGATTGAGGGTTAGCCTGCTATGCTAGTACTTCAAACTGTACGCTGTTGATTCAAGAGGCACCCGGGCACATATAAAGAGTATTAATCTGACAGACAGCCACCCACGGAGAGACGACAAACTGACCGCTCCGTTAGCCCAGTTTGGCTCGCTACCGTTGCGTGACAATTGTCGGTGGAGGTTTGACATATCGGGGATTGACCTTGTGCGCCGGTTCCACCACCCATTTTTCTGTCGCTAAATGCACCCAAATCGCCCCATTAGACCCCCTCTCAGTCGCCGTGCGTTTTGGGCTCTTTGACCGAGAGGTGCACGGTGAATCCCCCCACCCCCTCCCCCTGCAGCAGCCAGAGCTCGGTCTTTTTCGTTTGAGCATGCTTGTGTCTACTTTAGGAAACGGAGCCGGCTCCACTGGAATGTTCTGAGCTGCCATTTCCTGTCGGCCATGTTACAATATCACTGCGAGCTAATGGTACAGTTACCTGCAGACTGAGTAAAACGCACGGCCACTACGGTCTGCTGTGCTGACACATCTCTGGCGTTTTCCTCCGGACCCGTGTTGGTGGTGTTGGCCGGCCGTGACACCGCCTGCTGTGGGTACCAGGGCGTGGTAATGACAAACGAGCTGCTGGTTAGTTGACATTAGCGAGCTAGCCGTGTCTGACAGGCCTGTTGCATGTTGTCCAGTCAATGTGAAGCCACGCAGCACCTCTGTTATAACTACATGAGCTTGTTTTCTGCTGCCGAACAGGTACGAAGGGACAGGTTTGAACTCTCACAGGACTCGCTCGCTTCTAACCTGTGAGAAGTATGTGAAACCTAGGGATATAGTGCGTGTTAATATGTCCACCTTGGACCCAGTCACCTGGGGAAAGTGAGAGTGTAACCAGAGGCTAAACACATTTTTGTCATGCCATGTCAGTGTGTCATGGAGCCGAGCCATTCGCTCCTGTTTCTCACTTCAAACGGTTTAACCTCCCAACATTTGGATTGTAATTTAGGTGTTTGTGTAAATCTGAGCCGCTGTCAAAATGGAGAATAGTGAGTCCATTTTAGCCATTGAACCATTTGACTTCCAAAGTTGAACAAATAATCGCACCGCATGTTTCAGAAGCTTTCTCGCTCTTATTCTTTAGTCGTAGACATATCAAGTGGAAACCAACATAGTAAGATTATCAGGTTCATACTGTTCTCCACGATTGAAGAACAAGCTGCATGGCGCTTTTAGATCTGTTTATATTCAGCATGTGGGCAGTATTGCATGAATCCTTGTACATTGTTCTTGGTCATATATTTGCCTCAGCCACAACCCTTCATTTTGGAGGATCCAGGTTTGAAAGCTTGTTGCAGCATAATAAGTTGGCCAAGTCTTCAATGCAAGTTACAATGGCTAACGTTTGAGGGAACAGCTGACAAACGCATCACAAACATTTAGATCACTCCTTGAAAATTCGGTCAGCGATGGCCAGTTCAGCGCCTCAGAAACCCATAATTCATCATTTTAAAACAATGTTGTCACTGGCAAGCTGGCATCCTCAGGAGATGGTTTATTTGGGAATTTTATAATCTGGTGGAATAAGGAGTAATTGTGTTACAAGTTTTCATTTCATTCATTCACACTGGGAGTGAGAATTTAACACTTTTGAAAGGCTTCAATCTGTCCCGAATGAATCGGGTGATGTCATTGAACTCACTTTGTACGGACAGTAAGTAATTTATTAAGAATCCTAAAAGTTATGCAACACATTTGAACGTTTACTGTATTCTTCTGGTGCAAGAAGCCCTAATGACTGGTAGCGTCATGAACACTTTGTGACACCAGTGAGCATTAAAACCACCTCTGTGCAGCAGAGACAAGACTTTTGCTTCACTCACTGTAATGGAGGACACCACCGTTTAATAGGGAGGCCCACATTGACACAGCAGGTCCCATGTCTTCCATGCAATACACAGCCCTATTTATGGTCCGCTGCCAATCCATGTGTGCATGATAAATGCAGCTGCGAGCCATCCTTATACACCGTGCAACAACTGCTCTTTAATGCGAGCTCAGTTATCTCTGAGGAAAGTTCAGCAGCTTGTGGTCCGGCATGCTGATGACTGTTTGAGATGTATCACATGTCCAGAACTTGTCAGAAGTAATGAGGTCTCAGGCAATCCTATAAAAAGAGCTCAGAAAAAGTGTCATAAAACAGATTATCATTGGACTTACTGTATGTGGGTGTGGTTTTTGGAGAAAATATGATCTCCCTATGTAGATATCTGACAAACTTTGTATCCTACGATGGCTGGATGGGAATTTTTTTTTAAAGTAATTACAGTTGGTTAAGTAGGACACTGGCAAAGAATTGTCAGAGTTTTTTTGCTGTATTTTTTCCCTCTTGTGACGTAAATTGGGCTAATTTTAGAGGCTTTTGTATTTTAATGTAATTTTATACCTGGGAGAAGGCGGGTGTGTTTTGTTGCTTCAATTCGGGATGAACTGACTTTGTTTCCCTTTTCAGGCAATAAAAAAGTGAACGCCAGCGACGAGGAGGGGGAGAGGAATCCACATCTGTCTGATACTGTTGGTATGTCGTATCCCCCCAACAGCAATGGTGGCAGACCCGCAAGTAATGCAAATGTGAAGCCCAAGTCTACACAAAAGGTGTACGCGACTGTTCCAAAAGTGGGCAGCAAAGGATTGGACCATAAAAAGAATATGGACCTTAAAAATGACAAGGAAAAGGCCCTGGATTTGAGTCACCACGAGGGCCAACCTCTGGATAAAAAGGACCCTGTGATGTATCAAAATGGCGTCGTAAACTGTGGCTTAATTACAAACGGCTATTCCAGCAAGGATAACGACGGCAGCGGCTCGGAAGGTGGATATACTACGCCGAAGAAACGCAAGACGAGGTGCAACAACACCAAGAACACTGACAATGTGATCAGAGAGAAGGAGCGAGACGCACAGCAGGGCAACACTACACAGGAGCTGGAGACTTTTGATATGGAGGCGAGCGAGAAGGGAGTGACCTCCAGACTTGACGGCCTTCGGGCCGCCCATAAAGTCGAAACCCCGTCAGCAGCTCGCCGGGCTGCTGTGTCGGAAACGTCCGCGGGGGAATCTCAGAGGAAAAACTCTGATGGCAAAACTGTTGGCACCTTCGGTAAAAAAGGCGAGGAGCGGCACAAAGGCAAGCTCTCGTCGCCTTCAAAAGAGGACTCGTGGACTTTGTTCAAGCCCCCGCCAGTATTTCCTGTGGACAATAGCAGCGCTAAAATTGTTCCCAAGATCAGTTATGCAAGTAAAGTAAAAGAAAACCTCAACAAAGTAGCTCAAGGTGGAGGAGAGGCGCTGCCTCCTCCTGTCAGACTCTCGCAGGTCCCTATGTCTGCTATGAAAACTATCACCTCAGCTAGCTTTACGAATGGGCCTGTTTCTGGGAATGGAAACGGCTGCCCCTCAGTGGGGACCTTCTTTGCTCCTGCTGCTAGTAGTATTCCACCAGCCCCATCTATCCCAAGTGGCGAGAATGTAGCATCTCCTTTGGAAAGTAACTGTAGCTCTTCAACCAGTCCTGTAGATGGAGAAGCATACGAGCTTAGAAAGTGTACTCTTCTAATTTACCCTTTAAATATGCAACCTGTGCTCCCTAGTGCTCGTCACCTTGACCCACCGGTGGCTCAGACAAATCAGAAAGCCCTGGGAGACATCTTCCAGAATCAGTGGGGGCTTTCCTTCATCAATGAGCCAAACCTGGGGCCGGAGGGGGGGAACGGGCACGTGCCTGGAGAGGACATGACAACTGTGGTCGCGTCTCAAAGCGAGGCTCTGGCAGGGGCAGCCAAGAGCGCCCAGCCCTGCTTTGATGTTAGCCCCTCGTTCTTGGAGCCGGGTATTTTGGCTCAAGACCCCGAGAAAAGGACTTGTGCCCCGTGCAATCTGTCGAACGCTTGTTCTGCTGCTCGCACAGCGGGCGACGAGAACAAGTCGCAACCATGCGGCCAGGAAAAAACAAAACTCGAGGCGAAGGTTGCGGGTTCTACTGCGTCGGCCTCCAGTAAAGACAACGGTGCTAAGCCTGTGCAGGGCCAGATAACCACTCTGTTGTTTGGCTCACCTAAAGAGCAGGCCCACTCTAAAGACAATGGCAGGAGGTGTAGCTGGGGGTCCTTTGACATTAAAGCTGCTGTCAATTATCACACTAAAGGTAACTCGCACTTCTTTCTCTTCTAATTCATCGTTGTAAAGTTGTGAAACTTTGAAATACTTGTACATACACACAATCAAAGTGTTTTTTACTACAGCAGACACTCTCAAAACAGCTTCAACTTTTCACTAAAAGTTGCAGAGTGGAGTTTGCGAATCCTACCTTGAACATACATGTTGTAAATGTTATTTCTGTGGTTAATCACTTGCAATTGAAGCTATTGCTAGTCAAATTGTCCATCCTCGTGTCACGAGTGTCAGCTGTATTTAGAGAAAAATAGAACCTGCATTTATGTTTGTTTGTGCTGATGCTTTTGTTCAACATTTGACATGAATGCTCTGAATCCAAAGTCCTCTAAGTGCTCACTTTGCTTTATCTCAACAGAAATGGAATCCATTTTCAACTTGCAAAAACAAGGTAAGCTGAACAACTTAATTTTGCTTCTCTTTTAAAAACTTACAAATTCATATTTTGATTTCCACATACAAAAGGTACACCCTTTATCCCTCCCCCCCAAACAGATTATGCTTTTTGCGTCGTCTTTCTGCCTGCCAGAATTACTCAAAAAGTTCCTAAGGGATTTTGATAAAATTTTACAGGAGGAGGAGGGGGGGGGGTTCAAAGACCAAGTGATTATGTTTTAGTGGTCATTTGGACTTCCAATGAACCATAATGCTGAAAAAACAATACTTCGGTGACACTTTGTGAGTGTGCGGCCCTTTAAGAGAGTCTGGAGTGCCAGAAGTTGTAGCAGAAAAGGTTGAGAGGCTTCCTGGCGGAAGTTGGCGCTCTGAGTGCTTCGAACTTAATGTGTGTTGATTGGCCGCCATGGGTACGACGTTAATGTAGACCAACTCAAAAGTTGATATCATCCTACCGCCTAATAGAATTTTGTGTTCCTTTCACATCAGTGTTTGGTCTGTTGAAGACATCAAGCTCTGCGAAGCAGGAACAGGCTCAAGCGAGCGAGATGAATGTCACAGTGCAACTACATTGTTCAGTTGTGCTCAGGTTTCAAAACAACAATTACTGATGAATCAGATGCTGTACTAGAAACACAATACAACACAATCACAATCAGATGACTTTTGAAAAAGAAGTACTTTTCTACTTTCTGATTGTAATCGTGAACATTAAAACAGTGCAGTAAAGAAGTACTACTCTCCGCTTCATGTCATGACACTATGTACCTATTAGCCTCCTAATATCATTTACCACTCACTGAAAGACTTTAGTGAGGCATGCGACGGTTTACTTCAGTGTTTATATATACATACATTATTTACATAGGGGCTTAAACACAGTGTAGTCTGCCGTAAACTACCATCTTTTTAGGTCACAAACCAAAAAACCTTTCAAACGGATGGCCTTACAGTAGAAGTTTCCGCCGTGGGCCATTTTATTTGCAGGTTGTCGTCAACCCTGCATCTAATTAGAGTCAAAATCATATTAGTGTTTGTTCACATCTATTCATTGACTTCTAACGACATAATTACAGGTTATTATCTCCCCTTTAAAACTTCTGGCTCATTATAAGTCCGTCATCAGGACACACGGAAAAAAGAAGTGGTGCTGGTTTGGCAGCGTGACAGCGTGTGCACTCAGCTCGCGTTGAAGCCTGTGACATGCCTCTTTAGAACATGAGGATGTATGCTCGTTGATCACAGAATGCCCACAAGACAAAAGGCCACATTTGTTTTTTTTTCACGAATGCGACAGAGACACGAGCAAACCAAAGGTAATCACCAGCGCAGACAGACAGGCCAGCAGTGCTGGAGTTATGGAGTGTGACATACTGCTGGTGGAGGGTCCTCTGGTACTGTCGCCGGGCCAGCTGGCAGCCGACACGCGGCAGTTCTTCCAAACAGTCTGTTGATATCAACACAGACACGAGTTTGGAGACGTTGGAGGCTGCGTTAGTTAAACATCCCAACATAAGCGAAAGGGAAATATGCCATTGTTACTGTCAGCGGCTATTATTTTATGTGTGTGGCTTGGATGCTGCCGTCAGTGTTTACATCAGGGATGCTTGGCTAATGAAGCCATTTTTGTAGATGATTAATTGTTTGAATTGTGAAGCCATCTTCAATTTTTAATTTGCACACAATTGTCACACTCGTTTTCGTGAAGCACACAGGCCTGTTTGTTCTTATTAGGGCTAGAACAGCAACACAATGGCATCGTAACTCATAGAGACAAGGGAATGTGTACATTAGGTAATTGTTTACAATTCTCCTTTAAAATAACTGATTGGAAACATGATGCATCTTTGTTTAGAATTAAAGAAGTACAAGTGTCAGTGACTTACTCTTGGCCAGTGACCCTCAGCCTTTTTCTTAGTTTTTTCTTCTAATTCTGTAGTTTCGATTTTAACAACCGCAGGTTATGTGAAGCCTCAGATTTGATGATGATGTAGATACACCGGCCAAAAAAGTTAGCAAGCTTTAACTCAGTTTCTTGGTGGGTGTCAGTGTCGTCGTGACGACTGTGCTCACCAATGCAGCAGATTCTTGGCGTTCAAAATGGGAATAGAAAAAGACTTTCTACACACAAGCCGCATGTTCGGCACCTACTGCAATGACTTTAATAGGCTTTTTTTTTTTGCTTAGCAAGTCGTACAGTGTTTTTTAATATCATGTCACATGACGTAACCCCCATGTGTTCTGTCTCTCGCCTTTTGTTGCAGATCCAAAAAGAGTAGTGGTTTATGATGAGACCAAGGATGGACCTGATCAGTGAGGTAGAGCCTCTTCAGTACTCCTCCTCCTCCTCTCCTCCTCCTCCTCCTCCTCTGGGTGCTGCAGTTATCTACCTTGGAAATCACAAATCCTGTCGGATAGATAAAAGTGACAACTGTGAAAACATTGATAGTTTAGCATGACAGATGTTTTCCTCCTCGGAATCTCGGGTGGAATAACAAAGACTTCTTTCGAGGAGCATCAAACCAACACACACGTGCACACACTCACACACTCACGCTGTGGATGGACGTTAAAGGAGTTGATCGGTGCCTCTCCAACATGATGAATGGACTCTTGCACCTTTGAGCCGCGGCAGTGGTTTGTCTCGCAGCTCTTTAGGGAGAACGTTCGACGCGGGGTGGCGTCTCAGAGGGCGCCTTCCCACAAGCCTTTATCCTGTTGACCTGTGGCAGCCGTCAGTCGGACTTTGGGATGCCTCGGTCCTTTTCTTTTTCTTCGCGCATTCAAATGAGTTTGTTGTAGATATGTTAGACGTTATACATACACATCCATGTGCAAGCTTGAATCCGTGGTGACTGAAAGGAGAAGACGCTTCGCAAAGAATGCCTTTCAAGTGGTGGAGCAAAAGGTCTTTGGACCCCCGTTAAAATTGATTGGACTTTCAGAGGCGAGGCCCCATCCAGGAAGGGACAGCCTAAATCCTCTTAGGAAAAACAAACAAACAACACAAACAACCACCCCCCCCCTCATCGAGCTGTACCTGCTCTGCAGCGTCCCAGAAGAAGTGCGCCCCCCCACCACCGCCTCTTTCATTTCAATGTTTAGTAAGTGTGCTGAAGATTTTAAAAGCAGGTGAAAGTGGAAACCTTTTAAATCGCGAAGCTTTTCATACATTTCACGCACCATCGGACTGTTCTTTGCGAGCGAGGTCCGAGGGACGAACTGTTGAAGAGACACTGCTTCCACCGCGGTCTTCTGCGTGTCGTGCTCCGTGTTTCAGCAGCAAGACTCAGGATGTCGAGACACATTATGTTGCCTGCGTTTCTGTTCAGATCCTCTCGTCAAAAGAACCTGTTGCATTATCAGATGTTTCTTTTTTTTTTCTGTGCGTGTGTGTGTGGAAGTGTGTGTGCGTGCGCGCGCGTGTGTGTGTGTGAGTGAGTGTCATCGTTTGGTCTTTTCTTCTCTGCCTTGTGGCGTTGCATTTCTTGCATGTTTACCGGTGGAAACGAACGAATCGGTGGTCTCGGTTCATCCCTACTCAAAGATAACGGGAACACGACGGTTGCAATACGATTATAGGTTTTCCCCTTCTGCCCTTCCTCTTCCTCCTCACCCAAACTAGCCACTTTGTCAAACTGCATCGAAATGTGAAGACGAGTTGTACTGTTATATTTTACTGTGGATAACATTTTACGTTCGCAAACCAGTGTGCAATAACACAAGAGTGGAAAAAATCGAAAAGAAAAATCTGAGTGGAGCTACAAATGACCCCTCCCATAATGCTGGCGTAGCCTGCAGTTCAGTTTGTTTCTTTTAAGGTGCACAAATTAGATTCTCTTTTTGTTTTTTGTGTGAAAAGAGCTCATGTTAGATCTAATTAAATCTAGGGAGCCCAAATGTGTTAACTGCTACCAGGCCGGCTGTGACATCACTTCCTTTCCTGTCTCCGAGTCAAGATTGGTTTATTCGACGTAACAACGGAGCTGTCCGGGTTTCTTTGATTTGGGTAATGTGTGGATTAATAGCACTTTATATCAACGAATTGCTTTTATCTTATAATTATAGAAGAAAGAAGAAGAAGAAGATCTATATGTACTGACAAGAAATCCTCCTTGAAAGAATGGCTCTGGGCTGTTACTTTTCAGAATAAAAGTTAATAAATACAGAATTATTAAATGTAACTCAGGTAGTGTTGATAAAGCCATGACTGTGTTCAATATTGTGTTCTATATATATTTTTTTTGCCAAACGGCCCCGTCATGTGATATATTCTCATTGTAATTGTTGAATTGGAGTCCTTGTGTACGGAGTTCCTGCGCGATGTCATGACAACGCGTCAATCGGTCGCAGAGTGTGATGCTACGTGGTGCCGTGCTTCATTCAGGCTCTCGAATGAGACGCTTCTGTTGTTCCCCTCCATCTTTTCCGTTTTCAAACCAAGCACATTGCTCCACGTGCCGCTTTTATTATTTTTTTCTCATGTGTACCAGGCTATAACCTCGCAATCTCTGATGGCTCATTTTCTCCCTCATGCGTTCGCCGTGAAGCACCTCTTGATTTACTAATGCTGAAACATTGGTGCAGTTTCTGCAGGGGGAGCTCTAATCTGGGTATGAGCTTTTTCAAGTACTCTTCTTCCCACTGTGTCCCTGACTACCTGATTAGGCGGCGCTGCGGCCTCGTGGGGGAACGCTGCAACTTCAGCCAGGAGGGTTGTGGTTTTTTTTTTCCCTTCAGATTTGTGATTTTATTTTTTGGTACAAGTTGTCTTGACATTTAACGTCCATCAGCAGCCGGCTCCCTGGGATCCAAACCCCCTCATTTTTATTTTATTTTTGTGGTTTTTTGCTTTGGCTTCCATTGTGCAGCATGTGATGGACGAGCGCAGCATCAGACACCTCTGTTTAGGTGACGGGAGCACGTGCAACAATTTAGGGGACGCTTCTCTCTCTGCTGTCACGCGATCAGGTGTGAAGTTCCACAAAACCACACATCTGATTTTCCTCCGACTTCCCCCTCCGCTCACTCGCAGAGTGACACAATCATGCCAAACTGCTCAGGCCGGAAGGCTTCTCATTGGACGGCGACGCTTCTGAAACAGGGTGATCGGATTGGGTGGCGTGTGTGATGTTACTGCAGACTTACAATGAGCACCGTTGTGTTTTGTTTTGTTTTCCCTGAGAGGACGGGCCTGGTACAGGGGGAATCAGAGTCGCTCCGAGGCTCCTCTTTTGTTTTGTTTTTTTTCTCCAAGCACTTAATACAGCGACAAGGCGATGCTGAGTATGCATTTGTAAAGAGAGACAGAGAGAGAAAGCTGTTATTTAGCATTGAAGCCTGCAAACCAAAAACAGGTTCTTGAAGCCGAGTAGATGTTTAATCATCAGTGACGGGGGTGTGTGTGAGTGGATGTGTGTGTATAGGGGGGGGGGGGGGGTACGACTTGACTGTTTGTGTTTAAAGCCTGATCATGTGGAGTTTTTATTTTTTTTTTTAAGTTTTTTATTCCCACCCCCTCAGGATGTGCAATCACCTCAAGGATGCTGACGCAGGCTTCCAGAGATGTGAGGTTGTGTTTTTTTTTTTTTTCTTTAAGTTGTTGTGTCGGGTGTGTGCGTAGCGAATTCTTCCTATTATATGCAAGATCCTTGTTTATTTAAAAGAAAAATGGTAAAGAAAAAAAAATTCCTGAGGTCCCCCCCCCTCGTTTAATGTTCAGGTGCCTGTGTGGAAGAAGAAAAAAAAACACAAAAAAAATCAAACAACAAAAAACTTTTACAGCAATTTTGATTGTTTAAAAATCTGCTTCCAGCATATATCTGTGCCATCGTTTTTTGTTTTGTTTTTTGTAACATTCGCGATGCTGTTCTAAGTTTTCTCACAGCTAATCCTGTTATTTTTAGTTCTTCCCGTCTGAAGCAACACGCGAACACAACAAGCATTTCAACGTGTTTTTTGTAGACTTTGTTTCTTATTATGTTTTTTTTTTTGTTTTTGCCAGCTTCTGTTCGCTGACTGTGCGACCTGAAAGCCTAAAAATGTGTTTTGCGCGGTGGGAACGGAGGACGGAGAACTGCTTGCTGGCGTATACTCATGCCAGTCTGTCGTCAAGTTAATGTCTGAAGTAGCACATATTAATTAATTTGAACTGATTTAACAAATTATTCTTAACTTGTTTTCAAAAACTGTTTTTTTTTGCGTTGTAACCTAATTTATCCATAGATGCACAAGTAGGATGAAACTAAAAGGAATAAAATCAAGTTGTCTCATTTTGTTTGGATGAGCTTTAGATGTTTTTAGCTGTTGATGATTTAAGACTGATGTACCCTTTTTCTCCCCCCCTCAACAGCCCCCCCCCCCCCCGATGTTATTCGAAGTTCTCGTTTGCGCAGCAGAGTTTATGCAAATGGATGCGTTTCTTTGGGTCGTTGTGAATCAACATTGAGATCAACTGCGTCCAGAGTTGCTCCTAATATATATATATTTTTGTCTGTTATTGATCATGTTGTGAGGGCGAGCGAGGTGTTTAAACGAGCCGCCTCATCGGTTCCGGATCTGTTTTCGCCAAAGGTACACTACTCAGATATTCAACTACTGAAGGGCAAAACGCACAGATGCAGAGAGGGACGATGAGTGAGGGAGGGCAGAGAGACGGAGGGGGGAGAGGGGGAGGGAAGTCACTACTGTAGCAGCTGAATGTCTCTTTGAGGGGACGAATCTGAAAACTACCGAAAGTGCTGCTTCTTGATCCAGTCGTCGGTCATCTGGAACAGGAAATGCTGGACTTAGTGTTTTGTGAAAACACACACACACACAAACTGTCCCTCCTTCTGACTGGCTGCCTTGTGTGGAATCTTGTTAAATTTGAAGGGGGGGGGTTCTCCTAAATGCCACTGAGAGGTTTCAGTGGGAGTGAGGGAGGGGTGACGCGAGTCTTTGCAGGAATGAGTCACGATGGGGGGGATGACCCGCTGTGCCGAGTCACCCCCCCCTTAAGTTTGTGTGTGTCATCTCAAATGGCTGTTGTGCTTGTTGATGCATTTGTTTTTTGGTTTTTTTTTCTCCCCCCTGTCTGTCCCTCCTCATCACAGCTCAGCCACCACCTCTCACCCCCTCCCTCCCGACACTCTCCCACCTCCTCCCTTCCCAGAAAAAAAAACACACGAGGCAATAGCATTTCTTTTTCAAATGTCTTACAGGTTGGCATTTTAAGTTTTTAAGTGAGCGGTCTGATTTATTTAATTTTCATTGTTTTGAGTTTAACACAAGTGTCACATTACAATGTTGTCTACTTTTTTTTTAAGCATGATAATAACCCTCGAATTCCAAACAATGTCATAGAGACGATTAAAAAACAAAAACAAAAGAGAAAGAAAACTCCAGTGTTCACAATTTTAGTTTCCATTAAAATGTCAAATTTTCATGAAGAAAGTTGTGTGTGTGTGTGTGTGTGTGTGTGTTCAATGTGCAAACCTGCAACACGAGCAGCTCATGTTTACCACAACATTAAAACAATTAAATGAATCATCAACCAAAATCTCATGAGCACATTTGACTTCATGTCTTGTCTTGATGACTTAATATTCTCAAGATAAAACCTTAAATGGTGAATGTGGAATAGTTTGCAAAAAGTCTACCTTGCACCTTGACTCCAGTATTTTCCAAAACTGCATTTCAGTTCTTATACTTGAGTCGATTATGTTGGTATTCTTTCCACATCTACATCTTTGTTTCCTGGTGTCTTGACTTGAGTGTGAAACCTGATTTCGGATCGTCTATGTGCTGCTGGCGGCTCCTGACGGCTCACTGTCGCTCGGCGAGAAGCTGCTGCCCAACAATCATTATCGTCACCGTCAGCGTCAGTGAACCCACTCTTGTTCAAAGACGCCCCCTCGTGGCAGAAAGATGAGCAGCCACTGTGAGGCTGCAGAAGTGAAGAGAAGCGGCTTTTTCGCCACGCTTTGATTTTCAGGAGCGGAAGCAGCGCAGCACAGGCCGGTTTGGACGCTCCTGCTGCTCAGACAATTCACACCACTTCTTTTGAAAGAGTTTTTCGTTTAAACATTTTTTTTGCAGCCAATTCATTAAAAAAAATCAAAATCTCTTCAAAGCACAAGATTTAAGTCACTCACCAAACCGAAAAAAGATCACGTCCATCATGAGTCTAGTAGGATGATAATTTATTTTCTCACTCTAAAAATGGACAATTTTTGATTTTTTTACTTTACTTCAACTTTGTGTGAAATATTTAGTTTTATACCATTAGTTTGACTTCTCATGAAACAAACATTTTGATCTAAAATGATAAATATCATATAGTTTGATCTATTTCTATTGATGTGATTGTAATTAGATATTTTTGTTGTCCTCACTTCACATCAGTTCTTTGTGAAGGACTTTGATTTAATCTCAGTTGATTAAAAAACAGCTTTTCATCAAGTTAAATTCACCAAGGAACCGTGATGACCTGCTCTCATTTGGAGTTGTGTGTTTTCCCCACAAACAGACACTTTTTTCCCCTCCCTCCCTCTGTGGAATCGAACCAGTGTTTGCCGGTCACCCTGCTGCAATCTCACCTTGATTGCTGTGCGGGCCACTTCACGGTGGTTCTCAGAGAGAAAGAGGGCGAGATTGTCCGGGCGTGCTGCAAGGTCACTAAAAGGTTTGATCTTTGGATCAACGATTCATCTGCACTCGCGGTGTTTCTTGCACCACGCGACACACTCCGTCTGGCCTCCAGACTGCTGCAGAGGAGATGAGTGCAGGGTGACCCCCGCTGCCAGAGGACTAAACGACAAGCTCGGAAAACAAAGTCCTTACAAGGGCACAGAATTCTGCTGGAGCTCCCTCAGCTGCCTCGAAAACACATTTACCTCCAGTTTATTGATCCGACATATCTGGCAGGCATTCACAGGCCATGATACCGGCTTTATCCACAGTCCTGTTATGTCAAGTGCACCGGGAAAAGGTAAAGTTTATTTGGAGCAACACATTTCATAAATAAATATGACAAAAAAGAAAGGGGGGGGGGGGCTGCGAGTTCACACAAATAAAGACAAGGCACCAGGAAATCCGAAACTCATCATTTATCAAAATCACACACACGCATGCACACATGCACGCACGCACACACACACACACACACACCTTCACATATCGTCCCGGCGCATCTCTGGCTTCCTGCCGTGAATATATCAGCTCTGACCAGACGGTCGCTGACATTTAGTGATCTGGGATGATCAGCATAAACCTTAAAGTGGCCACCAAATGTCAGCCCGAAGTGCTCGCCCAAGTTTGCGAGTGATCCGGCGAGCGACGTGGTTCAGGGAACAACAGCTGAGGTTGAAACATTGAACCCACGTGGAGTTTAATAAACGTGACCAGAGTGCTCGGTGAGGACGTGCGAGACTGGCAAAAGGCCGAGTGCTCCAACGGTGCAGGAACGATGGGACACCGAAGGGTGAGAAACCACAATCTGACTGAGCTGAATAAGTGCACACTGGACACTTTGCGCTCTCCCAATAAGTTCATTTTCCCTAAAGAAACTGACAGCATTCCATGAATTCACCTCTTTCCAAGCTGTGTGCTGAATATATAAGGATACATGCATCAATCTTCCCCCTAAATAAAGAAGAATGGAGCTTCGAATGCCTCAGAAAGATGCTTTGCTGGTCCTGATTTCAAAGGAGGATGCCAGCAGTCTCACCCCAAGTTCATCTCTGGAGCATAAGAACGCTCACCAGGTGGCACTTTGGCTTCTCGACTGACTTTCTGCACTCGTTTTGAACCAAACCAGGAGCCTGAAGCCAAGCCGGCAGCTCCGTGGGGTCGTTTGTCAGCATGGCGGCACTTTAAAGCAAACACTGAAATCCGCAGCAGCCAAACACGCTCACAAAGCAGTGACGTTGAAACAGGAAGTGAGAGCTGCTCATGTTCATTGGCTGATAGGCCTGAAGTAATGCTCAGATGATGGTTTGAAGCAGTCGTCGCACAACTTGTGGTTCTTAAAATCTTTAGGTTCTTTCTCAATTTTGTGAGAATAGTGTCCCTAATTTCACCTTGTTTACCTTTCGGAAGCAGGTACTTTGAAAATCTATTTTCTTTCTCCAACTGGCTTTATTTTAAAAGTATATATATATATATATAAACATCTCAATTGATTTGAAAGAGTGCTTCTAAATTTAGCATATACCCTGATCAATGTTCTTTGACTCCCCTACAAATTGAAGGACAGAAAACGTACGCACGCACGCACGCACGCACGCACGCACGCACGCACGCACGCACGCACGCACGCACGCACGCACGCACGCACGCACTTACACGGCCCCAGCAGACTGATTTGGGTTGTAAGCTTCTGTACAGTATATGTGGTGCAGAGCAGCAGTGAGGTCTGATCCATGCGTGGCCTTATTATGGCTCATTGAAGCGCTGGCATTATGCAGTGGACTGTCACCATCCATCACGGGGGCTGTCCATACGTTCAGGCTCAGTGCTCACACAGACATCGAGAGTGTCGCCACTCCCCCCTGTGGTCATCCTTTCAGCTCGCTCCCTGGATGGACCCAACCCCGCCGGGCTGTTCCTTCCCGTCTCACTCGCTCTCACTTGCCACCCCCCTCAACCCGACCTGTCCCGGCAAGATGGAGTAAGTTACAAGCGACTGGAAATCCATACGCAGGCGGCGGCGGCGGCAACGAGCTTGTGACACAGGTGTCTGCTCGCCTCTGCGGCTCACATTTGGAAGGGGGAGGGAATCGGAGGTGACGCCGCCCGAGCCGTGGCCCTGAATGCAGAGAGAAACGGGGAGGCGAGCACATGATCTGAACTGCGGGGCGCCGCTGTGGCCCTCAAGAGCACGTGTGAAGCTGAGTCCCTCGTGTCCCCACCCAACACGCACACCAACCACTGCATATTGTTTGCTGCAAGGTGGAATTAAGCTTTGTGTGCGAGTTGGCTGCAGTGGAGGAGGAGGAGGAGGAAGGGGATCGGGGGGTGGACGAGGAGGAGGGAGGAGAGGGAGGAGGGAGGGGTGGGGTGGGGTGGGGGCATTGTGTGTGATATGGGCCATTGACTGCTTTTCCATAGCTCAGGAACAATAATGAGATTTTTTTTTCTCCTCACAGAATATCAGTGCCGCCATTCAGCGTGCTGATTGTGTTTATGAAATTGTGCATACATCTCTCAGTGCTGGAGCAGGGGATAGGAAAGCTATTTTCAAAACATTAGCAAATTGTTTTCTGTTATTGTGCAGAGATTGATAAGAGTATGTGATGTCTGAACACACACACACACACGCGAAAAAACTCCGACTACGATTCACAATATAACGTATCACCATTCCTTCACACACCATTCAGCTGTAACCACAGTGAATTCAGCTGCTTTGCCATCATTCAGGTGTGTTTCTGTTTAAAATGCTATTTAAGGTTTTTTTTCCCCCCATCCTGAATCATATACACGCTTACAGCTTTTCATGTTCTCGTCTTGCCACGGTGCATTCAAATTTTTTTTATCCTGTTGAAATATAACCGTGACCTTCAGCATCGACCTTGGCTTGCGACAAGTCCCCGAAGCCGGTATTGTCATAAACTGCTCGAATTTTTCGCGACAACGGATCACTCTCACTTGGTTTTTTTTGTCGGAAGAGTTTGATGCTGACTCACTGGCCGAATCAGTCCTTACAGCTCAAACAAACCAGATGGAAACGGTGCGAAGGCGACACGGAAGTGATGGACGCTGCAGATCATCTAAAAACCTTCCTGAACCCACCAAACCTTATATAAAAAATCTCCCGTCAAGTCAGATCAAAGCAACATATCTGAAAATGTGAGCTGGACCGATCAGTTGGAATAACCTGCAGTGTTGATTCAAGACCAAGCAATTAAAATTTTCATGCATTTTATACATTGGGATCGTTTTTCATCAAATTTACATCTGTGTACATCATTTGGAGTTGTTGCCCTTTAGCGAGCGACCAAAAGGCCTCCAGTTGCTCGCCGAGACCACATCAGCTTCATTAATGCCTGGTGACCTTATTTGCCTCCACCCCAAACACATTCATGTGTCATTAATCTAATTGTTGCTAATAGTGGTGGGAAGCCTCTGCACAGTAAGACCTGACTTCCACAGAAATGGGACTCAAAGCGTTTCTTTTTAAAATGACTTTCTGGGGGGGAAAAAAAAAAGAATGAACAAATTTGCAGCAGCCGGGCCAAGAAATGGTGATAATGTTCCTATCGACAGCATTACTTCTCCCCGGCCTCCCCTGGTGTTTACGCTGCCCTCCAGTGATGACTGTCACTCTCGCCGCCCTCCACAGTCTGTCGCGCGCTCGTTGGCTTCGGGGCGCCTATCGATTGCCGGGCATCATCAGATCCGTGAAGACAATGATGATGAACACCGAACAGACAGCTGCTTCCTCCGCGATCACGGGCCAAAACCGATGGCCTTTGTAAGCATGTAATGCTTCATCTGGTGGATAATATGAGAGAAGAGAGGAGCACAATTTGTGAATTTTCTGAGTCACTTAGCTCATGGCCTCCTCCTTTCATGCTGGTGGCGGCACACAGCTCACAAATTACTGCCAACACAAAAAAATCGAGCCACGAGGAGAAATACACCGCAGATGTATGTGTCTTTTTTCTGTCTCGCAGTGGCGAAATCAAAGCGCCACAAACTGGTGCGCTGGTTCGATCCCATGATAAAAGCTCTGTTTTCCCCCCCAGTCAAACCACCACAGCATCCAGCTCGCCTCTGACGATAAACACAACGAGCGGCGGGCAAAAACAATGCCAACACGTTAATGATGTGATATGAATGCGGTCTCCATGTGGGGTAACCATCAGCTAATCCTTGACCTCACATTAAATCATAATTAGCATAATTTATATGAGAGCAGAGGTTTCCAAACACATTACCCCCCCCCTCCCAAGCCCCTCCCCGCTCTTGATAGTTGCTCACAGTATAGGATCCTGTTGGAAACATCTGGCGGGATTTGTAATTTCAGAATTAAAGGTGTCTTGTGTTGTCAGTTGCAAACTGTTACTGTTTTAGGAGCTTATTTCCTTTTAATTTGCGTGCAAAGTGATCACAATGAATTGTTTGTGCAGTTTTAGTCTTGTTTGTTTTAAAAAAGAAATTGATCAGAATGTCACTCAGTGAAATTCAGTGCAATATTACACTCACATTTCTCACGCTGAACTTGCGTTGTCTCTTCAACGGGCGACGCATCGCAGGTGTCCGGGCGTGCTATTGTCACGCGGCGAGCCCGTGTTTGTGTCTCCGGCAGGCCGCCCGCCAGCCTCCACCCGCCGAGGGGCCGCCCGCCTTCCCGGCTGCGAGACTGTTTTTGTGCCGTTCCCAGAAGGTCATTTGGTTAATGCACATTTGAGTTTTCATGGACTCTTAACTAGTTTTTAATCAGCAATTATTAGCGAATTGGAAGGCTGTGCAGGCGCACGACTCTCCGCTGGCGGGAGAGTGCCCATCAATGTCACGTCAATTTCCATGCCAAAGGCTACATTAGGCCTGGAGTCTGGGAGGAAGCAGCCACCTGAGTGCCTCATCTCCCCATCCACAGCAGTCTTCTCATCAACTATTGACTCTATTACACAGCTCTGTCAGAAAAATTTTCCGCTTCAAAAGAGGAGCGACCATTACATGGCTGTGCGGGGAGATAATTTAGTGATGCACATAAAATTAAGTGCATATCCATTGAGCATTGCTTATTATTGCACTTGAATTCCGACAATGGCGGGCTCGCGCGGCGAGCCTGCGACGCTTGCCGACCTTTTCATTCCACTCCCATTTTCAAGGTATAAACACAGCGCGGTTATTCAGCCTGATGTCCTACACAAATAGCTGTCATTTTCATCTAGATCTAACCTACCTGTAATTGCCAATTAAACATGCCGGCATCTCCGGCTAGCTCTTAATTACCATTAATAAATGCTGAGGGGCCCTGAGGTGTCCTCGCGGGCTGGAGGAAGGGGGTGCTGGTGCTGGTGGTGGTGGTGGTGGTGGTGTGTGTGCGCGGTGGGGTGTTGTCTCCACGTTGGCATTGCGGCATGAATATGCATGGCGGACAGGTATCCCTCGTCTGCATCGCAGGTTGATGCGGGACAGCGGCGGCAAATGCAGCACCTCCATCGGCGCCGACGCTTCCTGCGTCGCTGCCGTCGCGACGCGGCGACCTGGCGGCGGCGTTTCGACACACTGTGGCTTGTTTGTGTTTGCCAGGAGCTGTCACATTCAGCCTGTTAGCAGGGGGCCCATGGGAAATTTGCAACGGAGCTGCTGGTTTGAGGGGACGCTGTCGGATGACACACTGATGCATACGCACGCACACACACACACACACACACACGCATTTGGCGAAGTTGAGGTGTGTGCGTGAAAGTTTTCGGCTTCTCTGAGTTGGAGTGTCTCTGGGCAAACGTGGGGAAACATAAAGGACGTTAAAAAAGAAAATCCTGCGAGGAAAGAAACGGGTTTAAGTGAACATTTGTGACCTTCACCTGTGGCTTTAATTAGGCAGCAGCAGAGGATGCGCTGTAAAGACCGCTTCTGGTTTTTTGAAGCAAAATGATACAATTTCGGGATGTAGGTGCTCCCTGCTCCAATATTCCTCCTTTTATTTTGACTTGAAAGCAAACTTTGATTCCTGCGATTAATACAGCTCCCCGCTCTCGGCGGTGGGTTGACATTTAGCTCCCGTAATGACTGCTGATTGTCTTGCCAGGCGCCACCAAAGACCTGGATTCCCGTATTTAAGGGGCCGGCGAGTGTGGAGCTCTCTGATCATAATGGCACTTTTAATTAGCACTTAATTAAAAGGCAGGTGGACTGGAAAGGTCAAGCAGTTAGGCGTCCGAGTTAAAAACACAGTCAGCGGGAGCATCAATTGTTGGAGGAATTTGTCGGCTAATTACAGTGGCCACAATCTGGACAAACTCCGCTCACACCACATCTGCACAGGGTTATTAACAGGGTGCAGTTTGCAGTGGGGGGAGGGGGGTGCCCCCCTCTGGTCCATGTATCCCTTCTCTGTCAAATTATTGCGAAATTAACTCAAAACTCAAATGTTGCATATACTTTGCCACATGCTGGATGGTCATTTTTTGGGTGGTTGATGAACTTCCTGGGGTTTTTTTCACATTAAAACACATGAGCCACCATAGAAATGCTACTCACCTCCACTCTGCTGAGTTTGATAAATGTCTAGTTTGTTTCCTGTAAACCAGCAAAAAGGATCTAAAGGACATTAAGGAGCCTGCCGGAGGCTTTTACTGTGAAAAGTTGTGTGTTTGTATGCAGACCCCCAGCTGTTGAACCTGCTCCACGTTTTGTAAAGGAGCCTTACTGTAATTTATTTATTTTACTCATCATTCATTTATAAAAAGTTGAGTTGGAGTGAAAAATGAGTTTTGAACTTCACTATTTCCCCTTTTATCATGATTTGACGAAGTTCAAAGTCAGGCTGGGGACTCGTCCGAAACATCTGGTTTCTCATCAAATGGCACCTTTAATCATTCCTAAAACATCTGCGGTCCTTCCAGACACATTTCTCTCCATGGTGACACAACCTTCACATTTTGGGACCCTGTTTTGGGGCAGGGGGGGGGATCCACCGTGTAACTGAGACTTCCTCATTTAGTGTGCCTTTTCCTCCCAAACGGATCAAGAGGAGTGAAAAGCAGCTTCTGAAAACGGGGAATCAGCCCACACTGCCAATTGGATTATAATCATTCCCATTACACTCGTCACAATCCCCCAAAAGCACAGCGCTCTGAGCTCGCAGCGCCTCCACTGTGTGAAACAACAAAAAAGAAAAACCCCGAGCTGAGCTCAGTATTGATCGCAGTCAGAATTTATAGATCACCTCGTCCCAATGACTGATGGAGCTGTCGGGACTGCTGGGTCTCACCCGACGGGTGCCCCACGTTAAAGCCCCCCCCCCCCGGTACTCTGTCGTCTTTGACACTGGACACAGAGTGTGTGTTTTTCTGAATGTACGGTAGTTGAATGTGAGTGCCCACAGAGGCGATCCAATGAGAGACCAGCTGACAGACCTGCCACAATTTGAAGGTTCTGAGGAGGGGATAAAAACCCAACCATCCATTTGCATTCATTTTGGTTTTCTGGCATTTGGAGTGACGTACCAGGTGTTTATCTGTGCTATTTTAAGGCCCCTGTGAAGCCCCACACAGCATGCAGGCTACTGCATCCTCACCTAATATTGATGCTCGCTTCTTTGTGACGCAGCAGATGAAAAGAAAACGAAAATATGTGGAACACTGGTGGATGCTTCTTCGTTTTCCCTCCTCCTCCTTCTCCTTCTCCTCTTCCTCTTCCTCCTCCTCCTCCTCCTCACAGCGCTGCGTCTTCTCCAGCGCAGGGAGAGACCACTGAGGGGCAGCAGAATTACACGCCACCGCTTTGTTTGTTCACCGTTTTCCCCAAATGCACTTTAGTGCTCAGACTCTATTAATCCTGCTGACTTATGAGTGACCTCGAAGGATCCCGGGTGGCGACGTGCTGAGTGTGGCTGAGTGTGTCCGCGCGCACGTGTCCGCGCGCGCGTGTGTGTGTGTGTGAGTGCATGTGTGTGTGCAATAAAAAAACATTATAAAATTGTTGTAAATAGAAAATAAAACACAATGGTCAGTTCCTTAACAGAGCAGTATCCAGTCGCTGGTTGTCATTGAACGCAGCATGCGATTTGGAGAGGTGAACGTCTCCTTGACGCGCCGGTTGGATGCATTATTTACACATGTGATAATGTATTGTTCAGATTCCTGTTATCAGAAAGATATCTTTTTCATTTAATTATACAAACACAAGGCCACAGTGGAAACAATTAATATAACAATTCAGTTTATTTTATTTATTTTCCAGACAGACACATCAATTTCTGGACCACAGTAGAGGATGGAAACCTTTCACAGACATTTTTTTGTCAATATTATTATTTGAAAATACAAATATAAAATTAGACTTTCCACATTTGATATGTGAGAGACCCCCATCCATTATTATTATCATCATTATTATTTTTAGTATATTTTACAACAGGGCTTGAGCAAGCCATATGATAACCTGAAAGATGCTTTCAGATGTCAGTCAAGTCTGTCTGTCTCTCGCCATAAAAAGTCGGTTAACATAAAAAAAAGAGGGGCAAGTGTTAGGAATGGGCAGACAGCAGCGGCCAGAGCCGCGCGCTCAGCCTGCAGGAACATGGAAGCACAGCAGAGCCTCACACTGCCGTCCCGTGCAGTCTGAGGGGCTCCCGGGCGCCCCCTATTGGCCGAACTCTGGGGGTGAAACCGTGGCGGTGGGGGGTGGGGGGTGGGGATGGGTGGGAAGTGGGCGGTCGGGGTGAAGGTGTAGCTCAGAATGGACAGTGTGAAAACTGTGTGAGGAGTCGTCTGTATACAGCTGAGGTCTCCAGTCTAATATGACTCAGACGTGTTTCAATGAGCGACGGAATTGCAAATATATATCGTATCGTTGTATTGTATCACACACACACACACACACAAACACACGCACGTACAAACATACACACACACGCGCGCAGAAAGAGAGAAAGAGAAAGAGAGAGAGAGAGAGAGAGAGAGAGAGAGAGAGAGAGAGAGAGAGAGAGAGAGAGAGAGAGAGAGAGGACAGACAGCAAGAGAGACACAGCCAGACAGAGAAATATTTTGCAATTGTAGGTTTACGTTTAGATGTGAATGATTTGGACTAAAGGGGAAGCTCACCCTGAAGCACGACAGCACCGCAAATATTGGAACATTTCTGTCACCAAGCATGGTTCCGATTTGTCTTATTCTGAAAGAGAGCTACAGTAGAAGTAATAATGCTAGTGAGGGGTCAGTCCGTGGACACGCCACGTGGACAAGCCCCCTGTGACAGCATCCAGTATCTCGCAGAGAAGGTTTAAGCACACACCTTCGTGTTTTATCTTCTGCATCAAACATCGAACAACATTCAACGAGACATCGAAGTCGCTCTTGTTTTCGGAGACACGAAAGGTGCCTGAACGAAGCCGGGAAGTCGCGGCTTTGCAGGAGGACGCGTGTTTGGAAACGGAAAACACGCTCCGAGATGACGGAGATGTGGGAAGCGCGCGAGGTTTCAGGGCGGGACTTCCCCGTGACGGATGTGTTTGAGGGGGGTGGTGGTGGTGGTGGTGGTGGGGTTGGGAACAGATTGTTTGGCCATTGCCTAGCACTTGCCTCGAGATTCAAGTTTAAATGGATACGGTAGTACACTACAAATGTCAACGCCTTCCAGGTTGACTTGTTTTTCTTTTTTGATTCTTTTTTTTATCTTTAAACCGAGACCCCTCCCCTCTCCCCGAATGGATACGCTAGTCTACTAAGATGTGTAACATTCATCAGCTGTAAACTGCTGTCAGTTTGAGATAAAATGAAATTACAGCAACAGAGCCATGCTACCTTAAAGTCCAAGCTACAGAATCACAAAACAATAGAGAAGTCAATTACTTTTCTTTTTTTTTTATATATATGTATTGATATATATATATATTGCATGAGGGAGAATGAGCTATTTCAAGCTTTTCGTTCTCAAGGAAAAAGGGTTAATTATAGTCTCAGATCCTGCAGGCGCCGCAACAGTGAATCCAGCCAAACAATAGAAATTGTGCACTTGTTGCGCTCGTACCGGCTTTGCAGATGAAACGGCAACGCGATTGGAATCGACGGCGGCTCCTAATGAGCCCCTCGCATCAGCTGCTTCGGTGCTAGTTTGTTGTTTCCGACAGAGAACTCGGACGGACTCGGCAATCGTTGGAACACGCCGATCCTTCCAGAGTAAAAGTTCCTCCTGGAGACGGAGGAGAGTGAACGAGGGGGGAGCGAACGTCATTAATCCGAGACGTTTGATCTGAGTGAACGAGCTCGATGATCGAAGTTTGTTTGCGTTTTAATTCCCCAAATGTTTCTTATTGCTCTGTCTTCGTGTCATTGATTATTTGAAACGTAACACTGGATTTCCCCTGTCAGCTCGTCTTATCAGCGCCGGTGACCATCACGGCCATCATGTCCGCCACACGCTGGCTCTCATTTAACAGTGTGTGCTGGCTGAGAAGAGTGAACACACTGATGCTAATTCATTACCAGTAATATAACAGCATCCAATTTAAAGAGCCAATGAGGTGAAATAAATGAATTAAGTGATATAAAACAGAGATGTGTGTGTGTGTGTGTGTGTGTGTGTGTGTGTGTGTGTGTGTGTTTAGCTGAAGCGACGCGGCCCGTGGAACAGGTTAGCCGTCGCTTCCAAAGTGTCGGCTCGCCTCGGATCGGATCCGGATTCTGGGCGTTCCTCCACCTGCTATTTTGAGGCATTTGAATTCAGAGCGTAATATCATCTTTTTCCTAGTCGCGCGATGAATCACAGCTTTCACCTGTGCCTGTCCGACCGTCTATTAATCAGCTCCGACACACGCCGCAACCCGCTAACACCTGCTAATGTTCCTTTTATGGTCTTTTCCGCAGTCTTTTTCATTTCACTTCGCCGTACCGCGACGCCTGTGTGGAATGACAACACAGGAGCGCAATTAGAAGATCGCAGAATCCAAGATGAAAATGATTTCAACGATCGCCTTTTTATTCGTCGTCGTCTTCTTCTTAATCTCTAAGAGAGCTGAGAGGAAATACGAGATCAGTGTCTGAAAAAATAACTCTCGAGATATTTCCAAAGTGTACAAACATTAAAAGACGGAAGAGTTTCTTTTTTTTTTTTTGTCTTTTCTGAAACAGCTCTGTGAGTTTATGATTACGACTGTGGTGATGCTTCTTAAAAAAATATGAAACTTGTTTTGTTTTTTTTTTGCACAAAGTCTTTTTCCATGATTTGAGCTTGTGTCCCTCTTTACAAAATAATCAAAAACAAGAGTTTTGCATATCTAGCGTTAGCATTTAAGGTAGTATGGCACACCCCTTTAAAAACATTCAAGGGTGGGGATCCAAATAATGCCTTGTGTACAATTCCATCTTACAGCAACTACTTCCTCTATTGTTCATCCATGAGAGCTTTGGTTAGCTGAAACCAGGTGAGAGTGGCAAAAAAGACAACGAAAAGAAAAGAAATGAAAAGAAAAACAAAGAAAAAAAAAAAAAGAAGTCCAAATCAGCTCCAACATACAGGGAATAAATTACAATGAACCTCTAAACAAAAATAATTGTCTGCAAATATCAGAATAACATGATCGTTGAGAGAAAGGTCTATCTTGACTGGTCCTAAATCCACTAATCACTACAAGTATTATATTAATGAGTCCTATATAACATCTACTTTGTAATTACAGGAGATAGAAAAAGAGCGCGGGGGGGGGGGGGAGGGGCGGGGGGGGGGGTATGA